>CAJHQP010001397.1:0-117296 GCA_905132765.1 Moricandia arvensis | reverse complement strand
GTACAATCCGGACTCCCCAGTTAGTCTGGGCTCGCGTTGGAATCTACAGTAAACATTACAATCAACCAACAGTGAGATCACACCGTTCAGCTTCAAAAGTATAACTAAAAACCATAAATCTATGCATGAAGTATCTAAGCAATTGAAAGTTGTATGTGATCAACTAGACTCGATAGGATGTTCAATTACCGAACAAGACATGATCTATGGTGCCTTGAGTGGTCTAAGGAAAGAATACGAGTCCATTTGTACGGTCATTGAACACTCAATGGACTCGTTTCCACATTTGAACTTTGAAGATGCAGTGTTCAAATTGGATATATATATATTATATGCGTAATACGAAAAGTCTAAGCTTTTAACCTGTCGAGAGCAGACCAGGGGAGCTGCTGAGAGTGACGATACGAAGTCGGAGGCCGGCTGAGGATAGTGGCGTCCCGAGGAGGAGCGGGAGATTGAAGCCTGTTGAAACTAGGCACGGGAGAGCTGCTGAACTTGCGGACGTGGTGGTGCGGGATTGGTGGCGGCGTTTTACTCCGGCGAGTAGTAAGGCAGGGCTGCGTAGAGTGGACGGATAAGTTGAGGGACCTAACGGCGGCGTTGCCGATGGATGTTGAAACAAGCTATTTGGTTCATGATCTTCGAGCTGTAACTTGGAAGGGACTATGTAAAACCCCTTTTTTTGTTCTAACTCCTTTTTTCTCATGACTTTTATACTCATCATCAAGTAACTTCTACCTCATCATCAAGTAACTTGGGAGAAAGGGGCTAAAAAATAGGAAGTTTTTAAACTTTTTGCCAAGCAAAAGCCAAGGACTTATAATGATCTCACCGTTAGCTCAGAAATATCTTTTTTTTTTTTTAAACAATGTTGTGATAATTTAATTTGATAGACAAATATTATAAAAATATTTAATGTAAGTTTAACTTTTTCACATTGTTAGAATATATTTTATCTTTTATGATATTTTAGTATATGTTTATTTTTATCTTTTATAATCTAATTTATATTTACATAAATGTTAATATAGATTAATGAGAGTGAAATGGCATATTCTATACATCACAATGCTTATAATGTTGTGAATAAGGGTTCTTTTTAGGTGAATTGTTACACTATTTACGGGCTTCCACGATACGTGGTGATCCGCGATTGGTTGATATTTTCTTTAATTAAAAAAAAAAATAATTAAAAAATCAAAAAACACTTTTTCTAAAGACTGTAATGGGTATTACAATGACCATTGTAGATGCTCTTACGTGTGGTCTTTGAACACGGGAATTCCACCATACGTCTTCGGACTATGTATCTATGCGTACTGTAGGAAACACTTGCATTCATAAACTGAGGAAGATTGTGAAGAAGTGATGGTTTTTCGAAAGGGTTAATATCTTGATGGGTTGGTATTGGGCTTTTGATTTTCACCATGAATTGACTTTGAGCCTTAATTAACGAAACAAAGTTGGAAAAAAGAAGTGTTAATAAGAAATCAAAAAACAAAGTACGATCATAGAAACATACAAGTAGTTAGCAGATAATCTATTAATAAGGTAGGTAATAAAAAGTAGTCACATCAAACATGCGTACTAATTGTGTGGTTAGCAAAACCAAAAACTACTACAAGTACAAGGCAAGGAATGAAAATGAAATCACAACAAGAACAAACCACTCACTGATTTTCAAATCCTTTTCTCATAAATGCGAAAGCACAACCCTTTTGGTGGACTTTTTTTTTTATTTTGTCAAACTCGTTTTCACACGGACTTTGCTTTGAAACTTATTATAAGTAAACCGAAATAAAATCACTTTGTAACCGTTTTCTCCTCTCTCCTTCTTTCAAAATTGAAAAATTCACTTTCCTAGAGAGAGAGAGATTGTCACTGTTCTCCGGTCACCGGAAGATTGATTTAAGTTCCGATGGCTGTCACTGACCGTCAGAATCCGAGTGGGGAGAAGAAGAAGAAGAATCTCTTCAGGCTATTCCCGTTCTGGCAGAAGACCTCCTCTTCTCCGTCGTCAACTCAGAACCACCACCCTGGCCGCCATCGACATCGGAATACGGAAGTCGCGAAGCCGTCGTCCTCGGCCATGACTGTCTCTTCCGTCGCGAGATCAATTCTCCCGGCTCGGCGTCGTCTCCGACTAGATCCTTCCAGCTATCTCTATTTCCCTTGTACGTCTTAACTTCTTCGATTCCTTTCAATTGAGATTGAACGTTATGTGAAGATAGGATTGTGTGTGTGTGTTGCAGATGAACCTGGTACACAAGTGAGAAGCGCAATCAAGCTTAAGAACACTAGCAAGTCTCATACTGCTTTTAAGGTATCACTCACATCATCTTTGTTCGTTGATTCTCGCAGAGAAAGTTGACTTTTCGTTGACTTGTTTTCTCGTCTTTGTTTTAGTTCCAAACAACAGCACCAAAGAGTTGTTACATGCGTCCTCCTGGTGGTGTTTTGGCTCCTGGAGAGAGCGTCTTTGCTACTGGTAATCAGATTTGTGGAAAGTTAAAATGTTGTCTCTTTGGTTTCTTTACTCCAGCTAGTTTATACAGCCTTTGATTCATTTTCTTTCTTTGTCAACGTTCACCATTGTAGTGTTTAAGTTTGTGGAACACCCAGAGAACAATGAGAAACAGCCGTTGAACCAGAAGAGCAAGGCTAAGTTTAAGATCATGAGCCTCAAAGTCAAACCCGGAGTTGAGTTTGTGCCTGAGTTGGTATGTTATGTTCCTCCTTTCTAACTCATACAACTCTGAAAGCATTGTTCAATACATTACTCTTGTTGGATAATGCAATGCAATTGGTAAAATAGATTGTCAAACGATAAGCCACTTCCTTCTCATAGAGTTTTAGGCGTAACATGTTCTGAATGATCGATCTTGTTCTTAGCATGTTTTAGATGATGCAAACTCTCTCTCTCTGTTTATCATTGCAGTTTGATGAGCAAAAGATCAAGTCACCGTGGAGCGGGTTCTTCGGGTCATTTTTCTCGATGCAGAGCGCCCAAGTGCTGTAAGCTTTTTTCTTCATTCGGATAAGACAACAGATACTATAAATCTTCTGAGTTTGAACGTTTCAATAAGGAGGATATTGATATAATTATCAGGCACTGGATAAACTGAAACGTCAGTGGAAGAAGCTGAAGCTGCAGTTGAAGAAAGAAAGAAGCCTCTACCGGAGACAGGTCCTCGTGTGGTCGGGAGGGTCTTGTGATAGACGAATGGGTAATAGATCTTTCGCTTGCTCTTTTCTTTTCCTTACTTTCTCCCATAGCTTTTTTTACTAACCAAAGTTTGTGTCATCTATATATCAGAAGGAGAGAAGAGAGAAGTATCTTGCTAGACAACAAGTCGAAGCCATAGATTCTTCTTCCTAAAATGCAGAGAGGAACTTGGATTTGTCATTTGCGGAGGTAAAAAACCCTCTCCATCATCGTTTGCAGACTGTACATAATTGTATCCGTCTATTTATGTGTGTTATAATGTCTAGAGTGAGTGGTTACTTGTGGTTTCTTGTATGTCTCTGCTTCTTGTGTTACTGATTCACGCCGGTTCTTTTCACTCTTCATCAAGTTTTGTTTCGGTTTAAAAGAATTCATTAATCGATCTAGAATCGAACCAAAGTAGTTCAGTTTTCGAGTTGTGCTTTCTGACTTCTGTGGTATCACTACTGATTCTCTTGTATAATTATTTATCCGTTTACAAATGTAGATTTGTTATTCCTTTTTTGATAGAGTATCTGACACCTCTAGTTTGAGATGATATTGCATAGGTTACTTTATAAATGAAAAATCAAATTGTTGGTATTGACTCTCTTGCTATGATTACTATATTCCACCTCAAAATATAGACAAGTAGTTTGGAATAGATTCTTAAGTCTTACATTCACGATGGAAAGCTTTATATCTTCAATAATAGGTTCAGCTCTTATCAGTTGTGTAACAAAACTCTTTTTTTTTTTTTTTTTGTAACACCAGTTGTGTAACAAAACATAGCTAGTTTTACCTATACAGTGTTTGTTATTGTTCAAGTTTTTGAAGTATTTTTTATTATGGTATCGATTCGTTGTTTTGTTACGTTGAGATTAAAATCCCAATAATGAATGAGTGAAAAAAGTAAGAGATTTGATTGGATCATTCATCAACAACAAAACCTCAAAGGAGCAAGAGAAGGAAAACACACTACAAAGTTCTATGTACATCTTACAATACTCTCAATACTTCATCTTTTGCAGCTGTACATAATTGCATCAAACTCATTCACACTTTGGGTACACGTCTTTTTGGTACTAGGGCACTTGTGAGGACTATATGTTTATAAAAAATAAACACGAATAATAAGAACTGTAACTTGTGAGATATCAAACAAAGTCACACATTTTTTTTGGTATTAGGGCACTCGTGAGGACCATGCGTTTATAGAAAATAAACACGAATAATAAGGACTATAACTTGTAAGATATCAAATAAAGTCACATTCTTTTTGGTATTAGGTCACTCGTGAGGACCATGCATTTATATAAAATAAACACGAATAATAAAGACTATAACTTGTGAGATATCAATTAAAGTCACAGATTCTTTTTGGTATTAGAGCACTCGTCAGGACCATCCGTTTATAGAAAATAAACACGAATAATAAAGACTATAACTTGTGAGATATCAAATAAAGTTACATATTCTTTTTGGTATTAGAGCACTCGTGAGGACCATACGTTTATAGAACAGAATAATAAGGATTATAACTTGTGAGATATCAAACAAATTCACACATTGAAAACTTAGACAAAATATCTAATATATAAAGAGAAATTCAATTCTAATTAGTACAGGGCTATTTGGGAAATAATTCAAAAGTAAATCTATGCGGGCTTGCTTCTTCGGCCCAAAGTAGACAATATCGTACTAATCGGACATTAAAGAGTTGGACATGGTTCACACAAACCCAACAATTGGTATCAAAGCGGTTTGACAAAGATCTTTAAAAGACCAAAATAACTTTCGAGTGAGAATGAGACCGTTCAAGTCGGAAGAGGAGGTTTGTGGCAGAAACTGTGATGTTGTGGGAGAAACATTCGCAAAGAAAACCCTGCGATTACTGAATGAAAAACACATGAGATGAGTATAATTCTTAGTTTAATGGAGAGAATGTGAGATATCAAACAAAGTTCACCATAGGAAGTTTAAACAATAAAAGTTTAATATATAAAGAAAAATCTAACTCTAATTAGTACGAGACATTTTTGGAAGAAAACAAAAAAATAAATCCATGCGGGCCAGACTCTTAATCTCAAAGTGAACAATATCATAATAATCGTAATAATCGGACATTAAAGAGTTTGACATAGGCGCGCACAAACCCAACATAAATAACTACAAATGTAAAAGAAAAGAAAGAAAGACTTTAAACTTGTGACTACAGTAAGGAACAAAATTGGTAAACACTGTCATCAAAAGAAATTCATTATATAAAACGACCTACATTTTGAAACACATGGAATATAAAATTATACTAATTTATTAGAATAATATCAGAATTCTCAAAGGTCTAAGGGTAACCCCAACGGAGATATGTAGAACAGATTCTACTTATTAAAAAGATAGAAAATATTAGAAAATGTTATATCAAAGAAACAATGGGTTATGTACAGAGAACTTCAAAAAAATAAGTATGATAGTTTTACACATCAAGTCTAATCCCATTTTATCTTCTTCTTCATCCGATCCTTTCATCTAGAACTTCAAGAAAGCTGCTAGAACTTCAAGCCGTTTAAACCCAAAAGAGTTTCTTGGATTCACTTCCCAGCTAGAGACCTTAATGGCCAGCAGAGAGACGCCCAAACCCGCCACGTCTGACAGCAAATGCGCCGTGTCAGTCATCACCGCGAGGCTATTGGCCTTGAAACCTCCAACTATCTGTACAAACATGACGATCAGGTAAAGAAAGATGAGGCTGCTTAGTCTTCTGGTCGATTCTTCTCATTCTCTCCACTCGGAAACACATTGTTCTTGTCTTGTAAACGCGCAAGACAGAGGCAATACTTCCTCTGTTGATGGTGACTCGGTTTCTTCATCGTCATGATTTGGTTTCCAATGCGGATTTGTTCTAATTCCACAAGCTGTTTATACGTTTTCAAAGGCTTGCGTTAGAAGAGGCAAACAACATTTTGATCATTCTTGTGGTTTTCTTTTACTATCAAGAATTTAAATAATCCGATTTAAGGAAGCGAAGCTGAGAATCAAATGGAGAGGCGAAACAAATGTTCTCTTCTTCAGAAATCTTGAGTTTTCTGATTTATTTTATTGTCAAGAGAAGTATAGCTGATCCAGCAAATATGGGGAGACAAGAAAATGGAACATAAGAGCATAAGAGCATGATTATCCGGGTTTCTTAGTGGGTTTCTTAGGGAGTTTTTATTGTGTAGGTCCCATGAACAATATAAGACTCGGTTACAAAAACTATGAATTAAGAACCGGTTTTTAAGGGTTTCTTGCACTGTTCGCGGGCTCCATTGACGCGTGGCAACCCTGCTATTGGTTCATTTTTTTTTTAAATTAGACAAAAAAAATTAGAAACCCTTAGGGCATAATTAACCCAAAAATCCAAGTGGGTTTCTTAACTTTTTTTTTTTTTTTTAAAATGAACCAATTGCGAGACGCCACGTGTCAGTCGGGGTCCGTGAACAGTGTAAGAAACCCATAAAAACCGGTTTCTTATTTTGTAGTTTTTATAACCGACTCTTACACTGTTTATGGACTTCACGCCTTAAAAACCTCTTAAAGACTCTCTTTTAATCATAGTCTTATGGGTTTTTAGGGATAATGATAGTCTAAGAGGTTATAGATGTCTCCACATCTAGGTAACGGTTGTTAAAGTTAACGGAATGTGGAAACTTTAAAGAGTTTAGACGTTGTGCCTTTTGACGGGTGCAAACGAATAATCTTTTTTTTTTAATTTTAATAGATGAAGGACAAAATAAGGCGATAAATCTTAATCTTTGTCCCTAATAAATATTATATGCTTCTCTGGTGTGCCGCCTGAGAAAGTGCTTTCAGATTTGTATTATTGTATTAGCAAAGGTGGCGGATCAAAAGCTAGAATAGATCAAGTGGGTACAAAAAAAATTTCAAATAGACCCATTTATTTTTTTTCTTTTACATTTAATTTTAAATAGACATTTAGATAAAATAACTAAAAAAACCTAAAAATTTCAATATATTTACTAACATATGCCATTATTATCCTACTCAGAATCCGACCCAGATTCATACCCGAAACCCGATCCAATCTTAACCTTAATCTTCTTCTTCTTCCTCCTCCTTTCTTCTCCATTAATTCTTTCACCTTATGACAAAATCAAAAAATTTCTTCAACCATCCACCAAATTTCTCCTTTTTATTCAAAATCGGTTACTCCATAGTCATTATAAATCAATTATAATCAAATTTCACTTTTTACGTATGAGATTCAAAATAAAGAAGAACGCAGAGTATTACTAATACAACTAGTACAACTCCAACTAGTACAACTCTAACTAGTACAACTATTACAACTAGTACAACTCTAACTAGTAAAACTAGTACAATTCAAATTAGTAAAACTAGTACAACTACAACGAGTATAACTAGTATAAATAGATTGAATATAACCATTATAACTGATACAAGTAAAACGTGTATAACTAGTACAACTTTGCAATTAATATGCTAATTTCTATTTTTTGTTTTCAACGCATGAAGATGATAGAAAAAAGATGATGTGGAATCAATAAGACATGTTGGTCTAATCTCTCTCTGAAGCATGTATCAAATATATGAATAGTTTATTTTTAATAATATTTGATTTGGATAATGATTTATTTGCAAGTTGTACTAGTTGTACTATTTTTGGAAAAAAATCATCTTCATCTTTTTGTTCTCGAGGTCAAAAAGGTAGATGAGGAGCTAAACATGTATTCAACCATGGTTCCAAAAAACACGAATCACTTGAAAGAGAAGGAGCGTCCGCGATGAGTAAGAGTGACTCACCGGCGATGAACAAAAAGAAAGACTTTACTGTGAAGAAAAGAGATGCCGCAACGAAGAATAAAGATGCAGTGAATAAGAAGAGAGATGCGGCAAAGAAGGGTGAAGTGTGACGAAGAAGAGGAAGCTCGACAGTGGTGTCTACTAGTTTTTGAGATGTACCGGTTTGTACGTAGTTATATTAGTTCTCGAGTCGTACATGTTTCTACATAGTTGTACTAGTTTATTAGTTGGACCGGTTTGTACATAGTTGTACTAGTTTTTGAGTTGTACCGGTTTGTACATAGTTGTACTTTGACAGTGAAATCAAAAAGACTAGTTGTACCACATAAAATTTCAACTTAACTCAGTTGTATCACTTTTTTTATGTGTACATGCATTTGCCTCAATACAATGAAATCACCAATTTTGTTTAAATACACTTGATGTATGTTTTTCAAAAATTATATGGACAAAGTAGTTAACAAACCTTAAAAGTATAAGGTAGATCACGTAAAATATGTGATTGTGTTATAATTGTCAATTTTGTTTTAAAAAATATTCAAATAGATAAAAAAAACTTTCTAAGTACATACCAATTGGGATATTTGATTGTTTTTCTTATACGGAATATCAAATTGATTATGTTAATTTTTGATATGTTAAAGTTGTACCAGCTATACCAGTAATACTCATCTAATATATAATAAAATTTTTATATCAAATGTTTATATGTCTAGTTTTAGGGGTTGTACCAATATTTTCACATCATAACTTTGTAAAAATATGTTCGTTGATTGTTTATCATATTAATATGACTAATATAGTTAATAGACCCTAAAAATATAAAGTATATAATGTAAATTAAGATTGTAATGTAATAATTTAATAAAAACTGAAAGATCTTAAAGAAAATAGATGAAATTTTGTCATCATATACCAATTAGAATATCTACTTGTTTATTTTATGTGTAAATTATAACGTGTATATACTAATTATACAATTTTTAACATGTTTAGTTGTACGAGTTATACTAATTGTACATAGTCGAAAGAGAGAATGAGATAAGAAAAATTTTGTGGCTCTGAGTGATTGAGATTAAAAAATAGGAAAAATAAAAGAAAAAGAATGAGAGAGATGTAAAATTGTGTGGCTAAAATTATAATATAAGTATGATGGTCCAATGATTTATGTTAGCCATTCATTAAAGACAAAAACATCTTTGATCTATGTATATTTTTTTAGGTTGTTGTAGATTGTTTTTGACTATTTATCCCTTTCTAGATTTAAGGGGGTGTTATTGGTTACATAACTTGAAGTAAATTCCAACAGATTTAAAATTGATTAGATTTTAATTTTGTTGATTCATTTGATAATCTAGAATATATGATTTGTCTAACCATTTTTAAATCCATGTCAATGTAACAATGAAATCTATAGGATCTCATTTAAATTCTATAATAGAGTTGAACTTTTTTCTCTATGGATTCTAAAACCAAATTAAAATAAAAATAAAAGATGTAAATAAAAAAAGTCTAAAAACACAAAGTAACGTAACAAGAAAAAAAAAGAGAAAATAAACTAAAAACACATAAAACCTATATTCATTCCATATTGGTTTGAATCCATCCTAGTCTTTCTTCCACAGACATACTAACAAAGACGTCTTGTATGCCCAAATGATAAATACTTGTAAGTGCTTTATAACGAATGCGTGGTTCCAAGTCTGAAATTTCTTTGATAGCATCCCAAACGTTATTTTTCTTTTTCTCAGCTTCTTTTTGTTGTCTTTCTTCTCTTTATTGTATCAAATTCAAGATTTGAGTATTAATTGCCACAGCTGGATTTTCATCCTTTTGTAATGTACCTTTTTCATGTCTAGCTTTTTTCTTTGGTTGAAGCTTCTCGGTACGATCAAATGGTCCCAAAAACTCCGGAGACTCTTGGTGATAATTTTCTGCGCCTAACTCACATATGCCGTCTAGATCATTCAAACGTTCTTCTCTTGAATCTCCTCCAACTTTGTATATAGGTGCATCAGTACTATCACTTAACCCAATAGCATTTTTTCCAGTAGCAACTCCTTCCCCAAATATGATTTGCAACTCATCAAAAAATTCAAATGTTTCATAACGTATATTTTTATCAGTAGGATGTGCCTATAAAATAATACAATATATTAATAACATGTACACACTAATAATAAAAATAAAAATAGACACATACTTTTATATACGCATCCCAAACTTCGTCAGATGCTGCAAATCTTTTTGTTGAAGGATCCCAGCCAAATCCAGAAGAATAACGTTGAAGATCAGTGCAACTTTGGTATTGTTGCTTTAAATATTTCATTCTGCTTTGATAGTTTTTGTAATCTTTTGGACGACTGACTTCTTTGTTGAGTTCTGGTAAAAGTTTGGTCTCAACGGTAAATTTACTCATCAAGCCGTTAGAATCACGCCAATTATTGTTGATCCCTTCAATAAGAAGTTGTATCAACAATTTAGTTTCATCAGGACTCCATGGATTGTACTCACCTTTCTCTTTTTTCTTTTTTTGTGAATCCGCCATAATCATGCACTAAATGACAAACCACATTAATGATTAAACAAACATGATAGAAAGAGTTCATTAACCATGTGTATATGCATAAAAGCTAACGAGAACTAACCGTTACGTAAACATGTACGTAGTTAATAAACTGATTTTTCTTGAGTTTGATGAATGTGGGAAATATATATATATATATATAGTTAAATTGTGGTTACAGTAAAATATGTATTTATATCAAGATAAACATGAATTTATATCAAGATAAAGATGTAGTTATTTAAAGATAAACATGTGATTATATCAAGATATATATGTAATTATATCTAGATAAATATGTAGCTGTATCAAGATAAACATTGGGTTGGTATTTTTTAGATCTAATTTTTGTTAATAAAGTTGTGAATAATTGTAACGGTAATTTTTTTAATGGTGATGCAATCTTCTTGAGTCTATTTCGTGGGTTGTTCCACTTCCTCACCAACAAGTGGAATCAGCACACAAGGAATCTAGTGGTGTCTTCTTAGTCCACAGGCGATGCTCTTAACAACGGTTACATTGGAAGCTAAAGACTGATAGGTGTTGATGAAGTGTTATCAAAAAACTTATATGTAGATACATTGTGTATATTTACATATATTATATTATTCTTTGTAACTATTATCAGTTCTTGCAAAATTCTTTCTCTCGACATTATGGCAACAACACAATATAATATATATATTTCTTGACCACTTATTTATCCAAACATACTTCACGACAGCTGCAATTCATAAAATAGGTAACTATAAAGAATTCAATAATGTATTTGTGGATCCAAATACACCAAAAAACATTACCACTACAACCTGATAAATACTATAAAGAAAGCTAATGACTCAATTATCTTTGGCTACCAATATTAGTAGCATCTCTCCACATATCTGAAGCTATGTTTGCTCTCCACTGTCGTGCATATTCCTTTTCTTGTTCTTGTGTTCCAACATTTTCTTCTCCGCCATTTTCTTCACCACCATTTTCTTCTTCATTTAGATTTGCAGCTTCAATATTAGCTTCTTCTTCATCTTCTTCGTCTTCTTCTTCATCACTAGAAAATTCATCTGACCCACATTTCTTGCGAAGAAAGTTATGTATGGCCACACAAGCAAGCACTATCTCTGCTTGGGTCTTAAAAGAAAATGGAGGTGCAGACTTAAAAATTGCAAACCGAGATTTAAATATACCAAAAATTCTCTCGACAACGTTTCTTAAGGATGCATGTCGAAGGTTGAACAATTCATTTTGATTTGCTGGATCACGCCCTTCACCACGAAATTCTTGGAGATGATATCGAGTACTTCGCATTGGAGCCAAGAAATTACGCCGGTTTGCAAACCCACAGTCAGCTAAATAATATTTTCCTGAAAGATCGAAACTCATTATATAACACTTGATCTAGAAAACATTATATCCAATAGTTTCATATTATATTTCTGAATCAAATTTTACCTTCTGGAACTTGTAGTCTGTTAGTTCTTCTTGTTAACGCGTCTTGTAGAACTTTCGAGTCGTGAGCTGAGCCTTCCCATCCACTTAAAACATATATGAACTCAAGATCAAAGTTACAAGCCGCTAATACATTTTGTGAAATTACTCCTTTTCGATTACGGTAGCTTGCTTTTTCAGGACCTTTTACCATTGCAGCAATATGAGTACCATCAATAGCTCCGATACAATCCTAAATTAAAACGTACATATTGTTAATAATAAACTAAAAAGAACATTTTAAACATAAAATATATATACCTTGAAGTATGGATAAAATCTTGTGCTTTTGCTTATTTTTGCAGGAACGGTATGACTAGGCTTGGCCATCAAACTTGGTGCGAGTGTGTTTAAAGCTTTAAGAACTTTATGAAAATTCGTACTCACTGCGAACTTTGATCTCTTAAAAGTGTCTATCGTCTGACAGTATTTAGAACTTTGGCCAACTGTCATCAAAAAAGTCGCAACCATCTCTTCGACACACATATATCGTGTGTTTTCCAACCCTGTCTTTGTTCTGATGAGATAGCATAAATCCGCAAATACATCGGGATACATACGATATAACTGTCGGAAATGATGAGGATCATTTTTCAAAGCCTTTTGTATATAATCATGTCCTTCTCTTGTGATTTGTCGCCTTACCCGACGTGGAATTTGATTCTCAAAAGAGTCCAAAAGCATCAATAGCACAATATCAATATCTGAATCATCTTCTTCATTAAAGTTTTGTTCCATTTTATAAACCTAGATAACAATATTTTCACAAGATCACAGTAAAATAATAGTTTATATAATAGTTATTATAAAAATGAAAAACAAAACAGATGATGTTAGGTCACGTAAGTTACTTGAGAGGCAACACTTGTGTTTCCATAGTAGCCAATTGCGTAAGAATTTTTTTTACGTGTTCAATACTTACGTTGTTACACAAGTTATATGAATCTCTTAAAATCAATAAAATGCAATCAAGTTTGTGAATATATATATAGCTAAACTTTGATCTTGATATAAATGTTTTTGCAAGGCAAGTGATTGAATGTGAGAGAGAGATAGATGATTACCAAAACAACACATGGATTTGGATGATGATTGAAAAACTTGAGAGATGTGACGAGAGAGAGACTTTATAGATTTGGGATTTGATGAACACAATCAGATGTGACGAGAGAGAGAGACGTATAGGTTTGGGGTGTGATGAAAAAAATCACGTTTTTCTATTGTTATGGGTGATAAAAAAACTTTTTTTTACAATAATAATAAAAAATGTTTCTAAAATATGTAGGTAAAAGGTTAGATTTTGAGGGATATAATTTACACATGAAATTATCATCTAATTCAGTTAAAATCTTTCAAATCAAATGAGTTATAAGAATCTATTAAATTTGAATAACACAAGATTTTAAATTTTATATTCAAATCATTAATTGAATAACAATGGATTCTAAATTTTGTAATTGAAAAGATTGTAAATATAAAAACCAATAACACTAGATTTTAAAATCTTTTAATATGGATATTTCAAATTCAATAACCAATAACATTGGATTTTAATAGAAAATTTAAAATCAATTATTGAATAACATAAGACTATAAAACCTATAGAGTTGATTTAAAATACACAATTGAATAACACCCCCTAAGTCCAAAGGTGGCGCCAGTCGAACAAAATGGACCGACTCTTCTTGTTTCAACTAATTTTCTTGGATCTAACGTAAAATACTAAAAGTTAGTAAAGGTCAAGTTGTCTTTCTATTCTTTCATTATATAAATCGTTCAATTCTTTTCTAGATATAACATGATTAAATATGCATCTTAAAGTAGTTGTATTTATTTTAAATACAAGTTACTGAAATCATCTGTCCAAATCGCAAAAAGGAGAAAGCGAGGACAAAAGCACTCAGTGAGTCCAAATGGTTATTCAATATCGAAGCAAGAATCTGATCCTCAGACATCTTGTTGTCTCTAGTGAGTTTGCCTTGTTCGATTGCAAGATCGATGGTCTTCTTTACCCTAAACTCTTTGACCAAGCTCATGTTTTCATCACCTTAAAAAGGAGTGTTGCGTGTTTCTCATTGCCACATAGCTCTGCACCATCTCCCAAGAGGTGCTCATGCGAGCTATTAAAAAGGAGTGTTGCGTGTTTCCGTAAGTCCGTACATCTTCATATATAACAAAATCCAAACTATATAATGTAGATTTCTCTTAGAAATAACACTTCTCCCAACAGGATATAAACATGTTATTTTCCATATTCTTTTACTAGGTAATTCAAAATTTCTTAATTATTCCCAAACTTCTTAATTATTCAAAAGGAAGAAGAATGAATTGCTCTGTTCCTCCTCATAGCCAAACAAATAATAGATAACAATGAGTATCGAAGGTATGACTGACTGCTTGTGTGACTGATTCAGGTTTGTCTTTTAACTTAATAGCTATTTTCTACCTATTTGTCCGGATTTTCTTTAGGGTTTGGCAAAATTTATTTCATTTTGTGGAATATTTTAGGTACGCCATAATAGAGGAGCAAGCTAGAATCTCATACATGGTTTGTTAGGACGTCCATTCGAAAATTCAACATTCATAAACAAATAATATGTTATGAATAAATTACATGTCATGTAACATTTAAAAATCAGAATATTAAAATATTTAATTTTTCATTTTGCCATTTAGCTAATTTCTCTCTAAATCTTTATCACTTACCAATTCATTTTATAAAATAATGCATTGATTTTTCAACTCTCTGAAACGTCATTAGCTACGTATATTTGATTTACTTAGCATCTATATATGTTATGTGGCATATTTGCTCATTCCTACTCACATGCATAACAAACTAATGGATAAAAGATGGAGTCTTCAAGGTATGACTGCTCTTGTAACCAGTGGAGCCAGCGGAATCGGGTTTGTCTTTCTCCTCTATTCTTCTGCTTTTATTTTCGATTTTGCTAAATTTGGATCGACTTTGACCGGTTTAGGCATGCCATAGTAGAGGAGCTAGCCGGTTTTGGAGCTAGAATCCATGTATGCGACATATCTGAAACACTGCTAAATCAAAGTTTAAGTGAATGGGAAAAGAAAGGGTTTCAAGTTAGTGGTTCAATCTGTGATGTATCCTCTCGCCCTGCAAGAGAAAGACTTATGGAGACTGTCTCAACGATGTTCGATGGCAAGCTTAACACTCTTGTAAGTTAATTCTAATTTAAAGTAAACTAAACATATTCTTGTAGGAAAAATAGCTATTACAAAGTGACATATATAATATGATTTTTTTTTCTTTTTTTTTTGTCAACATAGGTGAACAACGTTGGTGGACTTCGCACAAAGCCAACAACAGAATATTTGGCTGACGATTTCTCGTTCCATATTTCAACAAACTTAGAATCTGCGTATCATCTTAGCCAGCTTTCACATCCTCTCCTAAAAGCTTCTGGATTCGGAAGCATTGTCTTTATTTCTTCGGTTGGAGGGGTTGTGTCGATGGAAGGTGGATCTATCTATTGTTTGACCAAAGGTACATCGACTGACTCATCAATAGGGGAATGCAATAGTATTGTGGATTCACATACGTTTCTAAAAGCTACAATCAATTATTTAACAACTAAAGGTTTGACAGGCAAATCAAAAATAGTAGTAAAAGCCTTAATAATCTCATACAATCAAGACCTAAATATAAATTTCCTTGGTATTCCTATTATATGTTACATGTCTCGTGGTTTATTATTTTTAAAATTTGTATGCGTATGTGTAGGAGCTATAAATCAACTAGCAAGAAATTTGGCATGTGAATGGGCACGAGACAACATAAGAGCCAACGCTGTTGCTCCTAATTTTATCGAAACTGCTATGACTCAACCTGTAATGAGTGACAAACTCTCCAGTTTTCTTTTCTGTTTTCTTTTTTTCCCTCAGTTTTATCATGCACTTCTCATTCTTTCTCTTTTAAAATCAGCTTCTCGGAGACGCAGGCTACAAGAATATTTTGCTTAGTAGAACTCCACTTGGTCGCACTGGAGAGCCGAGGGAGGTTGCATCACTTGTGGCTTTTCTGTGTCTACCTGCAGCTTCATATATTACTGGTCAGACCATTTGTGTTGATGGAGGTCTCACTGTCAATGGTTTGTCCTATCAGAAACAGGGTTGAGCCGAGACTTGGGTTTGTGTGTCAATTCATCAAACCTTAATAATATCATGCAAATAAAAAAAAGAGAAATTTATATTTGAATGTAATTTTATATCTCATTCTCAATCGATTGCAAATCCAACATAAATGGATAGTGAAACTACAATTACCTTTTATGACTAAACGAAAAACCTAAAGATACTTTTACGGTTATAACTTTTAGAGTCTATAAGAAACAATGAAGTATCTTGAGCAGATTTGAAGAAATCTCCATATAAATTTACTATTATGATCAAATTACAAATAATTTTAATTTATTTTGATAAAAACTAAATTTAAATAATGTAAAAATAAATAATTTGAATGATAAAAGCTAAAAATTTAATAAAATTAAATAGTTAGGAAGTAAATGAAAACTATGGATTGTAAATCATGCTTGTCTATTGGTTAGAGTTTGGTAAAATATTTTCAAGTAATCTTTGTATTTTAAGAGTTAGATTATGGAATTTTAAATATATATTTTTAAAAATAATTAAACAAACAAATATTATTTTTATATATATTAAGCACTGTAAAATTTGATTTTATGTTTTAATGAAAGATTCATTTTCTCAATGAGATTTCATGAAGAAGTCTGCGAAACAATATGCACTAGCACACTTCATGTGAAGTCTTTAAGAAAATATGGTAAATTTAGGGTTAATGAAAATTTTGCCAAAAATAATTACCAATTTTACTAGAATATTAGTGTTGTTGTAATATTTGTTTGTGTAGTTTAATAATTTGTGTAATTTTCATATGTTTATTATTTTGTTTTGAATTTTCAGTTTCTTGTATTTTATATTTTTTCTGTAATATTTTCTTTATATAATATCTGTTGATGTGTTAATTAAATATTTTGTATTAAAAAAGAGAAAAATTTTAAAACAAAAAATTTATTAATTTTATCTGAAAGTTACACAAATATAAGGACTAGAAAACTAAAAACCCATAAAAATAAGGTTTTGCAGTGAAACCTTATATTTGAGGTTTCATTGTACAAAATCTTAAAATTTAAAGTTTTAAGTTTGCTTTTGGAGTGTACAAAACTTCATATTTAAAGTTCTAAGAGGGCTTTTGGATATGGGGAGAGTGCAAGTGGTACTTGATGGCAATAAGGAGCTGTGCTTTGAGACTACCATTGATTTCATGGGAGGGGAATATCACGATGGTGAGGAGGTTCAGGTATCCTTGAAGTATGAAAGACTATTTGGGTTTTGCAAATTGTATTTTAGTCTGTGTCATACGGCTGAGAGATGTATCCTCAACCCGAAGAGGGAGGAGAAGAAGCGGGAGACAAGAGACACGGTGGGTGGAAGAATGGAGGATCGAGCTCGAAGCTACAAAGGGGTAGTTATAAATGGAAATGGACACAACGGGGAGAAGGAAAAGCGTGAACATGCAGGGAAGGGCAGGGAAAGGTCCACGAGGAGGATGAGAATAAGTGGGTCAAGGTGGCTGATAGAGAAAACAAAAGAAGGCTCACTTTCGCAGGACTTACCATGTAGAGGAAGGAAGTTCGAGACTTAGGCAGTTCAGGGAACAACAAGTAAGGGATTTTACATATGAAGAGAACGTGCGGCGTTCTTGGGGGCAGAGGCGGGAGAGAATCCCTCTGGGAGCAGAGGTAAGAGGTCGAGCAGAGGTAACACCCCAACATCAGGAAATCATGGATACTCGGAGGAATCAGGTGTTAGAGGAGTCAAATTTGACTTCTCAGGCAGAGGCAACAAATGGGAGAGGGGGACCTTCCTCTCAGGGTATCGAGTCATCGGAGGAGAAGGAGCAGCTCCAGGATCATGAGATGCTACGAAATAAGGAGGATATGGAAGTGGATCCAGTTCCTGGTATTCTGGAATTGGTACACCAAAACAATACGGAGGAGAGCTTCAAGAATCTAACGGAAGAGGAAGGTGAGCTGGAAAACAGAGACGGAGATGTAAGGAAGGAAATTAGTGATGGGGAGGAGGCGTACAAGGGTAAAGAGGCAGAGATGAAGGAGGGTGCTGGTGACGATAAGGGGAAGAAGTTTGGGCTTCGCATGAACCTTCTCAAATCGGCAGTGGGTGTAGGCGGCTGCACGAAGATGCGCCTGGTACAGGGACTCAATTCCCCTCGCAAACGGACGTTGCCCAGGCCTGGAAACCGCCAAGGTGACAGCTCAAAACATGCCGATGACAAGGGTTATTCATATCTTAAGTCAGACATACCAAAACCTTAGTTTTTTATGAAGTGGCAGAAGCTGAATGATAGATTTCTCTTGCATGGGTTCTTTTTATTGTATGCTGTCCTTTTCATTTTAATAAGCTCTTCGAGTATTGTTTTTGTTTTAATAATAAAAGGGTGTTCCCCTTTTGGTGTTCTCAAGTTTATTTTATTGGGAAATATTTGTATGATGGAAGGATTGTGGTTTCCTATTGGGTTTGGGCAATCCTTTTCTACAGACGGGTTTTGTTATGGTTATTTTAGCTGGGGTATTTGGTTGCAACATGGGCGAGGATTATATCCGAATACACCTCGATCATTCTATACTCCTAGGCATGACGGGGTCACGAGACATACATTGGGGAAGGAATTTGATTGGGTCCCTTTAAACCATTGTCTACACTTCTCATACAAAACGAACGAGTTTCACAATTATGTAAAGGAGATGACATTTGTTATCCTCCTGCGGGCATGGGGTTTAGTTATTAAATTCAAGGTTAATTTTTTGGACATAGACGAAGGTATCTAAAGCAGAAAATCCTAAGGATGCAAGGAATATTGGCCACAATTATACAAAAGGTGGTTTTAACGCTGAGTACTATTTACCTACAAGTTATTACCCCTATTATTTTCAGTTTATTCTGGTGATGGGGGGGGGTGAGAGGAAGTAAATGGCTCCGACGAAGGAGCTTGACCAATCTGAAACATTGGGCATATTTATCATCTAATACTAATTCAGGCACATCATAAACTAGAAGGACTATTCGGGATGGACAGGATTTTGGTCGCTCACGGACAATGGTGAAAGCCTTAAAGATTGGATTACTTTTATGATCCACAGAGGTTAAAGTAAACTCCATGAGGCAAGGAAAATACATTTTACAAACTAAAGTTTCATCATACTCATACAAGCAGCCTGGCAGGGCAAAACAAATATTTTTATTAAGAAAATAGTTAGCTGGAATTGCAGGGGAATGGGTAACAAGTACACAATAAGTTACCTCAGAGAATTGTGGCACAAACACAAACCGAACTTCTTTTTTCTATCAGAGACAAAATAAGATTCTGGGTTTGTTCAGAATTTTCAATCCCATTTTGGATATGATAAACTAGTGACAGTGGATCCAATTGGTACAAGTGGAGGTCTGGCACTATTCTTCAAAATGAATCTCAAGTAAACATTCAGTACTCAAGCAACAGGGTAATAGATGTGGAAGCAGTAATTATGGGTACACCAGTCTTCATTACTTTTGTGTATGGGGAACCCGTTCAAAAACTTCGAGATCAGGTGTGGGAAAAGTTGACGAGGTAAGGTCTTTCAAGAAAGGAGCACTGGTTTATCATTGGTGACCTAAATGAAATCACTGGCAATCATGAAAAACAAGGAGGCCCCTTGCGTAATGCAGCGTCCTTCATATCTTTCAACAATATGATACGCAATTGTGGACTATTGGAATTCCCATCCAGGGGAAACCAAATGTCTTGGCAAGGCAGGAGGGGCAAAGAAATGGTGAGATGCCGATTAGACAGAGCACTGGCAAATGAAGAGTGACACTCGCTATTCCCATGTTCGTACACCGAATATCTAGGTATGGTGGGATCGAATCAATCACCGACCGGTGATAGCTTTCCTGGATAACAAGGTGCCTCGAAGAAGGAAACAATTCCGATTTGACAAACGGTGGATAGGAAAAGAAGGCTTTATGGAGTCGGTGAGCAGAGGATGGTCTGGATTGCCAGAGGACAACATGGATGATTTTGTCGTAAAAATTCGTAACTGTCGGCATGAGATTGCGAAGTGGAGAAAAGATAATCCAATAAATGGCAAATAGAAAATTAGTGAGCTTTAAAGAGCATTAGAGGAAGTTCAAACTGATAACATCAGATCTCAGGAGGATATTTTGGAGGTATTGTGGAAGCTCCAGGAGGCTTATAAGGAGGAGGAGGAATACTGGAAACAGAAAAGTCGGAATATGTGGAATACATCAGGGGACTTAAATACTAAGTTTTATCATGCTTTGACAAAACAACGTCGGGCCCGCAACCAGGACAATGGACTTCAAAGGAAAATGGGGTTGAACGGGTGGCAGTTGACTATTTTGAAGAATTATTCAACACGACCTCACCCTTATCCTTCGACGATTTTTTGGAGGAGATAACCCCAAGTATTACTCAAAAAAGAAATTGTTTTTACTCAGGAATGCGACGGAAAACGAGGTTCGGGAGGCTCTTTTTATGATGCACTCAGACAAGGCTCCTGCACCGGATGGAATGACAGCTTTGTTCTTTCAACATTCATGGCATATTGTCAAGAAGGATCTAATGACCTTGGTAAACAAGTTTCTGGTCACTGGAACTATGGACCCGAAATTGAACATGACGAACATTTGTCTGATACCAAAGACTGAGAGGTCCACCAAGATGACGGAACTGCGACCTATCAGTCTTTGCAATGTGGGAAAGATTTTATTGATTGAGAAACATAGACTTACACAAGAAGGAAACCAAAGGCTAGGAGTTATAGAACACAAAGCTAAGTCAGCAGGAAACATGACCTTCCTCTGGAAACTGATGTCGGAAGAATTAAGGAAATTTTCTGGAAACTTTACACAAAACATAATAAACAAAGCTAAAAATAAAAACATATTATAGAAACTAGATCAAAACAACTAAACACCCAAGAAGGAGGGTTCAGTGAATGGAGATGAAAGGATTAAGCGCACACCATTGGACTAATATTATTAGGGGACAAACCACTTCTCGCTTAAAAGCTCCGACGAACTCCTGACGAGCTACGAGAAACCACAAACATAACCCTGGAGGATGAAGAACCAAGCTTTAACAATCAACCTCCAAGCCAAGGTGCATAAAGAGCCACAGCTCCATATCCTTTAAGACAAGCCGGATATCAAACTCGTTGCTAAAGAAATAAGAATAAGCACATCCTTCAACCGCCGGAAGATCCACCCTTTGAAATCAGGCATGCAGATCAAAGAAATTCAGAGCAAGAACCCCAATCGGATTTCAGAGACAGAGTCAAACTCGGACAAGGAACAAGGGAGCCGCAGATCCAACCCCGAAAGAACGTCCTTCAACAAGGCACAATCTTAACAACACGATCTGAGGAACTAGATCTAGCTTTACAATAATTTAATTAGAGCTTAACACAAAGAACATGCAAACTAAACAGAGACAAAAGAGAAGAGAACAAACCGGACCGACGGTGGCTATGTGAGTCCACACCGTCGGTCTGGTTATTGAAACGTTAGAGAGAAGGAAGAGATCTAAAAAGATAAATAAATATTATAAAAATATAAAAGTTAAATTGAGATACCAAAGGAAATGTGGTGAGATGTGACTTAAAAAGTGATCTTTGTTGGTCTGGAAAAATATAAAATAAAACACACTCCCTATATTTCATAAAATTCATGTTTTAGAAAAACTAGAGACTTTCCCGGGCTACGCCCGGGTTTATTTGTATATATTAATTAAGTTTTGATGAAATAAATGTCAAATATTTATTTTATTCATTTGTTTATTTTCTTATCTCTTTACTGTAAGTTAAAGTCCAGTTAAATGAATTGCCAAGCTCATTTGCCAAAACTTCTAGTCTGAAAGTATTATACTGATTTGAACCACTCATCTATTTTTGGTGGAAACTGTTGAATGACTATAAAACATGAATTAAACCATTATAGTTTTCTAAAAAGATGTGCATCTCCTTCTACGTACTTCTTATATTGATCTTGGTACATATTATATTGATATTCATTTTAATTTTTAAGATATCATATTATTTTGTTAGTTAAAATATTTACGTGATTTCTAAAATTTTGTCTTTCAATTTTCATGAAATTTATATTTTTAATATATATTTCCTCTGTTTTATAATAAGTGTCATTTTAATTTCTTGTACACAGATTAATAAAACAATTAATTTTGCATATTTTATATACAAAAGCATAATTACCAATACACCTAACTTTATTTCAATCAATAGAAAAATAAATTACACTATAAAATTAATAAATTTTGCATTGAAATTCGAAAATGACACTTATTTTGTAACAAAAGAAATTCTCTACAATGATATTTATTTTGAAACGGAATGAGTATATATATATTAATAACTTAATTAAAATATTTATGATAATTTTAAAGAACTGACATCGACATTTACCATCTTACCAACTGCCTCAGGGCTTGGTAGAAACACAACTTGAAACACTATAAACACATATAAACACATATTATTGAATCACCAAAGTCACCTGAACTGGACGATCACCTATAATAACTTGGCCACCATATTTGACTGCTTCTTCATATGCCACACGAAACTCAACACCAGGTAGAACATCAAGCTTGCTTGCGATCTAACTTAAGAGAAAAGACAATAAATTAATTGTACAAAAATATAAGCTACCTTCAAAGAAGATCTAAAATAGAGGAAGCATACCTTTGCAATAAACCATCCGTAAGCTATTCCGAATGGATTGTGCTTCTTCTTCCACATGCTCTATCATTTCTCACACAGTCGGAACCTACAAAACCAAAATAAAACAATCGCAACTTTCCAGAGTAAGGAACATTGATACTTGATAGAAGAAGAGCTAGAACATATGTACACATGTCATAAGAATGATGTAGAGCAAAAGCTTCACAGCCTGAGGTGTGAGAATAGACAACCGGCTTGAACACAACTCGACGAAGACAACCTGCAACACATCAACCATGTACTTAGAGAGAGAAAGACATAAACAAAAGAGTTCACTGCAAGGGAGAAGAACCTCTGGTTTCATGTAGCTGACTATAGCTTCAACTTCTCTACATGATTCCTACAAAACAGAACAAAAACGCAAAGATTTATCGACATGACAGTATCTTTCTCAATCGAAACAGTCCTTGTGGGATCAATAAGAACAGTCAAGAAAGGCTCCTGGTACTGCTGGTTATACAAATATAAGCAGCCGATGAAACTACATGCCTATTAACTCAACTACATACCGCAAAAGAAGCATCCCCAAAAAGCTAAGATGAAAACATGATTTACTCATCAGTGGTTCTAAGAGGTTGGGGAAGGAGAATCTGTGTTGAGATTAAGCTATAGTCAGCCAGTGTGAGAAGAAGAAACACTTACATGAGCTTCTTTAAGATGACCAAGAACCATTTCATCTCAACCATTACATCACCATCCTTAGGTCTCAGATGGGTTACTCCACTTTGCGTGTCAAGAAACAAAAATCTGAAAACGCCACCGTTCTACCTCCTGGTTTCTTCTCATGGGAGCGTTCTTGTTTCTTCGCGACTCATAACAACTCTCCCGACCCTAGAAAGTCTCCTCTCTTTGAGCTCCGTTCTCCAGCGAAAAAGAAGTCTCGTGATGGTGGTATTTTCCTTCAAATACCTGCAAGAACCGCCGCAATTCTGCTGGAAGCGGCGGCGAGGATTCAGAAGCAGCAGTCCGAGAAGGCTGATAAGACTAACAACAACAGAGCCCGGAACAGAGGAAACGCCGTACCAGTTGCATCTCAGAAATAGAGTAATGCCTGACTACCTGTTGGGAAGGACGTCCAGGATGCAAATTATAAGGTGATATAGGGAGTTGAAGTAGGAAACGAAATCAAAATTAGCCATATCAGAAAAGAGGAAATAGTGAAGCTTGTGGTGGTGATTGTCGTCATCTTTCGGATTACTATTTATAAGACTGATGACTTTGGAACAGTGCTGAGAAGTTCAAGAGACACCAAACTATGCTAAATCCAAACACTATGTTTCTACCACAAAGTATGCTTCATGATCTATTGGAAAGAAGTAGATATGTACCTGCAAAGGCGCTCATATGCTCCATCTTGATACATATCCATCATACCCATCAGCTCCAAGCCCGCAGAAATAGATTACTAACGACAAAACTTTTTTTTTCCTTTATGTTTGTAATAACAAAGAGGAATAGTCAGTGAATAGCTAGTTTGGTTTTTACATAAGACCAGAGACTGTTCGCAGACTGCTACAACACCTTAAACTGTCGAGAATAAAAGCTACTATCTACCAAAATTCATTAGATCTGATCACCATCAAAGTTACGATGCAAGAGCTCACTCACCTCTTCGTTAGACAACTGATAATCTTGAAGCTCTGACATTGACGTCACTAAGGTCTTCATTATTTGCCTTCTCAGGGACTATGCAGTCGCCGGAATCCACAGATCTCGATTCCATCGTGTTGATTTGTTAAATGGGAAAGTACGGTTAGGGATAGAACGAATTGGATTTTATAGTGAATAAATATGAAGGAAGATGAAAGGAGGCCATTGAATATGATTAACGAAGCTTTGATTGACCGAAATCGTGGGCAGTTTTGGTTTCAAATGGATTTGCAGAGAAGAGGAGATGAAGCAAAGAGATGGAGAGAAGTCGGAGAGGGAGAGGAACAGCAAAGAGTCTCCTTTCAGGTCAACCAAATTACATCGCAAAAGAAATATGAAAGCCCAATTATTAAGGAAACAGGCCAGAGCTAGGTTTACCAAACAAAACGCGATGGATCAAACGAACCAAAAGCCCAATCAATTCCATGAGTTAGCCTAGGTGTCAAAAAACATTCTTATTGGCCAATTTTCCTATCTGACGTGGACAGTCTAAATGACCTTTATATCGGGCTTTTAGTTATAGTAGATAATTATTTCTAAAAGATATAATGCATTTTATCAATGTATAATTATTAATTGTAAACTGTAAAAACATTAGTTACATTTCTTGAATTTTTATTGGCTTATAACTATACGACATAGATAATCACAAACTATACATTTTTTTCCATCTAAACATCCATTCTATTACTCAACTTGAGGTGGTCTGGGAAGCCAAACCGGAATAGAACAACCAACAAAACAAATGTTCCTATGAAAAGAACGAGCATTCCTAGCTAGAGCATTGCAGTTCCATTAAATTTCCTTGGAATATGATAAATCTCAAACGCTGGAAAGCAGATAAGAAGTGTTTATATCGCCTCTAGTTCTGTTGCAAAACACGGCCAGTCCTTGGGCTCCAATACCATTGCGATAACGTCCTTGCAGTCGGTGCCGAATCTCTGGCATGAAGAGTGTTGGAGCATACATTCATTCCCCATCTAAGAGCTTCCAACTCCGAATGAAGTGCTATCTCTCGTTTCCTTAAATTACGCGTTCCCAAAAGCTCAATATTCCTCTTATCACAAACTATACATTTATAACTAAGATAATATGTTTTATTAATATATGTAAAAATTCTAAAACATGCATATATTGGAAGTATACCAGTACATTTATTTTATTTATTTATGAATTATGTAGTAAACATGAAACAAAGGAAGCAAAGAAAATTGGGAATCGCAATCCCTAAACATAAGTGAAACCAATGCTCTCACTGGATGATAAGCTCCAACCAATGAACGATCACATCAACGCCATCACCTTCTCCAATCGACTCACAGCTTTGCCATTATTGAAGAAGGCAAGTTAAACCTTGGGGGAAGCTTTAGATCCTCCCATCCCTCCTCTTCATCTATTCTCTTGAAGTACTGGTCTACCATGTTATCAGTCATCTGTTCCAGTTGCCGTGGCTCCCACTGTAATTCAATATTTATGATATTATATCAAAAAAAATATGAAATAATCACAAATAATAAATGGAGAGTTTGTGTTAAACCTTTGGTTTCTTATCTTTCTCAATCACAAGGGCTCTGCAACCCTGCATGGTTAAGAGTAAGACACGTTGTAATGATCTCTGCAATAAATACATTTTCAGGACAAAGATACAACCTCCACGAAATCTTTGCTTATTTCTCCCTTCATCACATGACACACCATTCTATACTCACGGATAAGACACTGCCCCACCCCCTGAAGCCGTCCTTCTCTTATCTGAAATTTCATACACAAGGTCAGCTCTAACCCATTGTTGCATGTGACACATTTTGAAGAAGAGCTAACCGATCTAAGAGAGATTTTAAGGCTTGCTGGTGAAGCTTTCTTCAAAGCTCGAATGGTAGCTGAGATCCATTCATTTGGATCTTCAATGGCCTCTTTCTCCTAGCGAACACATATGATGGTAGATTGCATTGTCAAAATGTAACTCAGGAATGTCAACTTCTCCTATATATATTAAAGAAAAACTTACGAGTGTAGATATAATCTCCTCCACTGTTTTTCTTGAGAAGCACCTATCAATGACATCTAACCTACATAAAGAAAAAAATATAAAATATGAAAAAACTAACAAAATTTTTCCCTTGAAGATCTAACCGAGACATTGTTCCTGTTTTTTTCCTTGATAAGTATGTGAATTCATTACTTAGGGTTTGATTTGTATTTTTAGGAGTAACATGGAGTAAAAAAGAGGTGGAAAAGAGGAAAAAAGAAAAGAAAATGGAGTAACTTGTTTTACACTAACAAAACTTAGAATACAATTTTGTATGTGTTTTCCTTAGTAACTAGAGTAAACAAGTGAAATAGTATTTCACTTGATTGGTAACCTTTTAGTGGGATTTGGAGTAATGTAAAGTTTAGAGTAAATATTTACTCTACAATGACCATACAATCACAACCTCAGTAATGTAAACTTGCTAAAACAGCAAAACATTGCTAAAGCCCCCTCCCCCTATCATTTGTACTATACCCAGTTTGTTCCGGTTTATTTAAGTTGGATTGATTCTGGTCTATTGGTTAAGAGATGTGTATATAAACTCAATTGTGTTCTTAGGACAGGAGATCTAAGAGAGATTTTAAGGCTTGCTGGTCTATTGGTTAAGAGATTTTAAGGCTTGCTGGTGAAGCAATCCGCAAGCTGATCTCTTTAGAGTATTGGGGGAATTGTGTTCTTACGGCTGTGTTTCTTATCAATAGGTTACCATCCTCAGTTTTAGGAAACAAGTCTCCTTATGAAAAGCTTAAGTCTAAACCTCCGGATTATCATTCCTTGAAAATATTTGGTTGTCTTTGCTATAGTTCAACTTCACCTAAGAATAGGAATAAGTTTGAACCTCGTGCTAAAGCTGGTGTTTTTCTAGGATAGCCTATAGGTTATAAGGGTTATAAGCTACTAGACATAGAGACACACTCCATCTCTATTCCGAGACATGTCATTTTCCATGAGGATATCTTCCCCTTTCTATCTTCTTCCATTCCTCAAGATAGTAAGGCTTTCTTTCCTCATTTTTCTTCCTCCCATATCCCAGATGATCAATTGCCTCTTGAGCAATCATCTTCGGATGCTCGTTCCTCAAAGAATGAGTCATCATCCCTCACAACCAGAACTCGTAAACCACCAACTCATCTAAAAGACTTTCATTGTTATACTAATAATACTCCTCGTACTATTACTACTCCCTATCCTCTCGTCGAATATATTTCTTATTCTAAACTATCTCAGCCTTTTCAAGCTTTCATTGACATTATCACGAATACACACATACCTCAACGCTACTGTGATGCAAAGAAAGATAAGGTATGGTGTGATTCCATGGGCTTGGAGATAGGAGCTTTCCAGAGGACATAAACTTGGAGTATTACAGAATTGCCGCTAGGGAAGAAGGCCATTGGTTGTAAATGGGTGAACACTATAAAATACAACGCAGATGGCACCATTGAGAGACATAAGTCTAGACTTGTGGCAAAGGGGTATACACAAGAAGAAGGTGTAGATTATCAAGAGACTTTTTCGCCTGTTGCAAAGATGGCAACTGTGAAGATCATTTTGTCTCTTGCTCCTAAACTGAAGTGGTCTTTGTCTCAGCTTGATATTTCCAATGCTTTTCTCAATGGTGAGTTAGATGAAGAGATATACATGAATTTACCACCGGGTTATGCTGATTTGACTGGTGAAACCGTCTCTCCTATTGCAGTATGTCGACTTCATAAGTCTATATATGGCCTTAAACAAGCCTCAAGACAGTGGTTCATCAAGTTTTCCACTACATTGACTGGTTTGGGTTTTACTGTGGCATTTGGAGATCATACACTGTTTGTGAAGGAAGACGTGAAAGGTTTCTTGATTGTTTTGGTGTATGTAGATGATATACTCATCGCCAGTACAAATGATGAATTGGTGAGTGATTTGAAGTTGCAGTTGAGTTCTGTTTTTAAACTGAGAGACTTAAGTGAACCAAAAAAATTTTTGGGTTTGGAGATTGCACGATCTGAAGCTGGTATTTCTGTGTGCCAACGGAAGTATGTTCTTGATCTGTTGGAGTATTCAGGCTTTTCAGGGTGTAAACCTTCGGCTATACCTATGGAACCGAATCAGAAACTTTCTAAAGATGATGGCGTTCTTCTAGAAGATGTGAAACCATACCGGAAGCTAGTGGGTAAACTTCAGTATCTGACTTATACGAGACCTTATATCACTTATGCTGTATCCAAGTTGTCTCAGTACTCGTCTGCTCCAACTGATGTTCATCTCAAGGCTATTCATAAGGTACTTCGCTATCTCAAGGGAAGCATTGGCCGTGGATTGTTCTATAGTTCAGAAGGTGGCTTTGATGTTAAGGGATTTTCTGATTCGGATTGGAGTGGATGTCCTGATAGCAGACAGTCTGTTACGGGTATGGCGTTCTTTGTTGGTGATTCCTTGGTGTCATGGAGATCAAAGAAGCAGAGTACATTCTCTTGTAGTTCAGCAGAAGCTGAATACAGAGCAATGTGTATGGCAACAAAGGAGCTCATGTGGGTTGATAAGGTCCTTAATGATCTTCGGATACCACATTCTTTACCTGTCCATCTCTACTGTGACAACACAGCAGCTATTCACATAGCTAGCAATCCTGTTTTTCATGAGAGAACAGAACACTTGGAGAATGATTGTCACAAAGTTAGGGAAAAGATAATGGATGGTTTTCTGAAGACTATGTTTGTTAGGACAGGAGATCAGCTTGCGGATTGCTTGACTAAAGCTCTCTACCCTTCTCCATTCCGGGAAATGATTAGCAAGATGGGTGTTCATAGCATCTATGAACCTTCATCTTGAGGGGGGGATATCAATTGTACTATACCCGGTTTGTTCCGGTTTATTTAAGTTGGATTGATTCTGGTCTATTGGTTAAGAGATGTGTATATAAACTCAATTGTAAATACTCTTTTGGGCTAATGAGAATCAGGTGATCAGTTCAACGATGTTGTGATTCTGTTTCTCTAATACCCCCCACCCCAAAAAAGAGCATAAAAAGCTTTTAGGTGCTCAAATTAAATGTAGGCATATGCATAAACATAGATTTAAAGGTGATTAAGGTTTCAAAATCTGTTTAAAAGCTGACACCAATGCAATTATTGAAATATTACAAAACATGTACAAGCAATCACGCTCAATGTTAAGCGAAGTTGTTTTAGCACTTGACCTAGAATGCTTGCGAAGTTTGCAAGTCAAAAGATATTTGGCAAACTCAGAACAAGTAAAAAGATGACGTATAATATACACTTGCCTGTGGTAAGCACTATGTTGTTTCAGGTGTGGATGCTGAGTGTATGCATTGAGGATTTTTGAGGCAAAGGTAACTGGATCACTTGAACCAACTCTGCATAGATCTGCTTCTAATGCAGTTAATCTCTGTGACAAAGAGTAACTTACTAAGTAAAGTGCTTAAAATAGTCTGATATGTACGTCTTTTACAATGTCAAAAAAAAATAGAGACATTACTAATTATAATATTTTTCAAACCTCAAATTTGATTATCGATACATATATAAGTGAAAACCGTCAATATAATGATAGAGGAATGGCGATGCATCAGTAATGAAGCCACAAAGAAAAAAAATGCGTAGATCACTCACAAATTTAATGCCAACCTCTAAAACTCTCTAAATATAACTAAAAGACCAAAGATCCAAAGATGCATTCATTGTAAAGAAGTATTTTTTTTGGTTTAAATACATTTTAATCTCAACCTCTCAAGGTCTCGAAGCCTCACCGGCAATCCAAAGATATACTATCTTCGTTTCAAATTACTTGTCGTTGTAGTGTAAAATTTTTGTTATAAAATAAGTGTCGTTTTATAATTTCAATGCAAAATTTAATAATTTTTATATATTATTATATATTTGTATTGGTTGAAAAGTGGTAAGTTGTACAGATAATGTTTTTATTTTGAGAATATGTAAAACTAAATGTTTTCTTAATTTGCGTGCAAAAACGACAAGTAATTGTAATTATTGTTAACGAGGTCTTCGTGAATTAAAAAAGTGCAAGAAATGGTGGAACCGTGAACTGAATATTAGTGGGGTCTTAATATTGATAAAAAAGCATGAATGCTAAATCCATCGTTCTAAAAATTGATTTATGTGGGTTTAGGTAGTAAATTTCAGATTTTTTTTATGATTCGAATTGGATTAAATTATTTTAAATTATTTTAAATCAATTTAAATTAATTTAAATTTATTAAATTAACAATAACTAGATTTTGACATGCATTACCACGCGGGTTTTGTTTTCATTTTTATATACAAATATATTTATTTTATATTATTAGTAACATTAGTCATACATTTAAATGTTTATATAATTATTATAAACAAAATAATTTTTATGATTCAAATTGCATTTTCAAGCGGTTTAAATTGTTTAAAATCAATTTAAATGAGTCCAAATTTGTTAAATTAACAATAACTAGATTTTGATCCACGCTATCGCGCGGACTTTGTTTTCATTTTTATACATAGATATTTATTTTATATCATTAGTAACATTCATTAAATGTTTATATAACTATTACAAACACAATAATTTTATAGTTACATATTAATATATACATTAAAATTATATTTTAAAATTATTTTATATTTAATTTATATTAAATTCTGATCCGGATTTCAAGGTTAGATTATCATTTAGCAAAACAATTTTATTCAGATAATATACATATATATATATATATATGTGTTAATTTTATGTTGTTAATATCAAATGTTTCAATCTATTTCTTATTATATATTTGTTTTATTGAATTTAGATATGATTATTAAATAAACTAATATATATGTAACAATTATATTTTAAAATTATTTTATATTTAATTTCTACTAAATTATGTATAGGGTTGCAAAGTTAGATTACAGTTTACCAAGACTTTTATTTTTATTTTGATAATATATTATTGTATATATACCAAAATTCTACTCATCTATCATATAGGTCCAATTTAATTCCATATATTTCAAATTTAAAAATAAAACAAAAAATATTTAAAATAGTATTTTATATAATATTTTTTTTTAAAAATAAATTTTGTTACAAAATACAAATTTATAAAGATTTACCATAATAATATTATAAGCGACACAAACATTATTAAAAGGTTATATAATATATAACACTAAACTATATTAAGTTATTGATGAATTTTATTATATAAACTATAACTTTGTAGTATATCTAACGTTAGTTATATATTTAAATGTTTATAACTATTACAAACAAAATAATTCTGTAATTTACAATTTATATTTATCTTATTGGATTTGCATTTAGTTACTAAATATATATAATCATATTTTAAAATTATTTTATATTTAATTTTTACTAAATTCTGATCCAGATTTCAAAGTAAGATTACCGTTTAACAAATTTTTTATGTTTATTTAGATGATATATTATTATATATATAAGTATATAATTTTTTTATTTTTCACTTTATAAAAGAATATAATTTTTCATTTTATAAAATATAACTGAATGTATATTAATGTATAATTATGTTTTATTACTAATTTTAAATTAGTGAAATATTTACATAATTGTTTTAAGTTGAGATGTTGGTAAAATATTTTTCAAAAGATTTGTTATAAATTTTTAATATATATTTATATTTAAAATCAAAAATATATCAAAAGATATTATGATTAAAGTAGTTACAAATATTTTATCATTAGCTTTAATGAAATGAATTTATTAAAGTTTTCTCGTGATGATCTAAATAGAAAAAATCACACATGAAATGAGTCATGAATTTTCATTTAATAGAACGTATGTTAGTACAAATCTATAATTTTGTCTAATTTTTTGTTCTGTATATATAATTTTTATATTTAATCAAAATAATTTTATAATTAAGGTCAATAACATATTTTGATTAATTATCAAAATTAAATATGTAAAAAAAATTAATCAAGTTTCTAGATTTGTACTAATGTTATTGTTAATTTAATAAATTTAGACTAATCCGCCTATACCTTGCATTAACTTCGAACTAGATTCTAGCCCGCGCTAAAGCGCGGATAATGTTTTGATGAAAATTTTATATAACGATTTATTTATTTATTTGAAGTAAACTTCAGTATAAAATATGTAATCCAAAGTCCGAACCGAATCCAAACTAAAAAAATTGATGCGTATATACTCAGTTGTAAGCATATATAATTATTTTATATTAGTAAATAAAATATAATTAATTAGTTATTTAAATTTAGTGTAATATGAATTGAATTGATTATTTTTCTTAAAAAAATAGATTACTTATTAGTTCCTTAGTTTTAGAGTAATATATATATTTAATAATATTTAAGTTATGTAAAAATAAAAATAATAGAAAATTTAGGTAATAGTCATACCTAAACTATTTGTAAATAGATAAAAATAGGACTCTATTTTAATATATTAGATAGTTCGCGTAGTATTCGCTAGTCAAGTGATCTTTATATGTATTGGGGTCAATAGGCCATCTATAATACTAAAAGAAACTATGTATATATTGACATAATTATTAAGTTTCTACAGACAATACTTACGTACAAGGGACATATATGCTACTATTTTTTTCATGAGAAGAGGTGTCATAATCTCTTACTTCCATACACAAAAACAATGGCAGAGAAAATGAAAAACACTAAAGACGTAATAAGCAAATAGAAGTTCATACAGTTGAAGGCACAAAATGAGTTGCAAGACCACAAGCAAGCATTTCAGCACCATCCAACCTAGCTCCTGTGAGGCCAACATACTCTCCTGAACAGTAAGACATGAAGGATGAGAAAGGGAGGTTGGTTCAGACAAATTAATGAAGTTTGTTACCAAAAAATCTAGGGAGCCGTGAAAGGAAATAGGAGCCGCCTACATCTGGAAAGATGCCCAGTTCTGTCTCAGGCATGGCAAAAACCTTGAAAGATAACTCAAAGATATGAGCATGCTATCTAGTTCTCAACCATGGATTAAGAAACCAATACCGTCTTCTCAGTTGCAACACGGAATCGACCATGGATGGAGACACCAGCACCCCCTCCCATGACAATACCATTCAAAATTGAAATCTATACATTCAAAACAGTATGTAAATCGAGTTATTGACTTTAGTAACTCACTAATTAAAAGGAACTAGTGGGAGTGGACACGGACAGACACCAAAGCTTGATCGTGATCCTAGAATCAACTATCCAGATCTAAATCTGTTAATTTTTGTTTTATAACACTTGCGAATAAAGATAACAAAAAGAATAAATAAAAATATAATTACATAAGGAAAATATCAAAATTGCATATAAAATGCTCACTTAATTTCATACATATTTCAGATAACATCTTGGAAAATATTTATCATGGACATTTTTTTTAGAAAAAAAAAATACACCAACCTAGTAAGTAACATTTTATATGATTTTTTTGTGCAACACATTTTAGTATGATATATGCTTATATAAAGGGTTTATAGCGATTTAAACCTCCAACTATTTTTAAATCGGATGGAAAACCTCCAACTAAAATTTTATGTTTTTTAAACCTTCAACTATTAAACCGTTAATACCGTTAATCCTCCTTTAAAAAAGTCGTCTTTTCTGACGGAGACCCGTTAAATTGAAATGCGGCGTTTCATATAATCACATAAACAACACGAGATGTTTACAATCAATAAATATTTTAGTGATTTAAACTTCCAACTATTTTAAAATCGGATGAAAAACCTCCAACTAAAATTTTATGTTTTAAACCCTTAATTATTAACATTTTGGAAAATATTTATCATGGACATTTTTTTTAGAAAAAAAATACACCAACCTAGTAAGTAACATTTTATATGTTTTTTTGTGCAACACATTTTAGTATGATATATGCTTCTATATATTCAAAAAAAGAACCAGATATTTAAACCTTTAAATCAAAATACCTAGAGTTAGAACGACCCATACACTAAATTTGGACCAAATCCTACCTCAACATACCTGAACTTTGCTATACGTGGCCATGACATAATCGAGGGTGTATTGATCTGAGAAGAAATCGGCACCGAGTCTCCATTTGCCTACTCCTCGAAATAGAGAAGAGTGTGTAGAAGCTGAAAGTTAGCAGGAAAATAAAGATGGGAGGGTGCTATATACATACCACGTACGATGTCACGAATAAGAGGTCGGACATCGCCACCAGCACAAAAGGCTCTTCCCTGACCCTGTGACAAAAGATATTCAGTGTGTGCAAACCAGAAGAGATAAGGATAGAGAGATTACCTTTAGGATGACAAGTTTCACACTAGGGTCCTCCTCATAGGCAAGGAACAGTTGCAGCAACCGGTTGACCTAGAGAAGATTATTTCAAGCCAAAGATGTAAACTAGTGCACGAAAGGGAAGAAGAAATAACAAGGAAAAGATTCTATACCATGTCGGAGCACAGAGCATTCAGCTGCTTTGGTCTGTTTAATGTCAAGATCTTAACACTAGATTTATCTTCAACTAAAACCTGTTTATAAATTGATTTAGCGAGAGAGGAGGAGAATTGATCTTTGTAATATCATAGCAAAGAAGAGAAAAGAAACCTGAGAATGTGAGGCCATCTCGACTGCTCTCATCTTCTTCTTCTTCTCGACTGTCTTACCAAATGAGATGAATGAGTCTGGTTATAAATATACATATATATACTGTTTAAAATGGTTTGTTTTCACTGTATAAATCAACTTCAAGTGTTAGAGAACAGATTATTATTATTTTAATCTTTTGATCTAGCAATTAAATTTATATCAAAAAAAGAATAAAACATTCACAACTCGCAGGTGGGAGAAGAAGTTTCTCCCATTTTAAAATTCATGCCTTACTTTTCGATCTCTCTAATACATAAATTATTTTAATATCATAGATTCTCATTAAAACTTCAATAATAAATAAGTAATTAATTTTTTTTTGTTTATTAGAAATATTTTCACATTAGTTTATGTGGCAACCCTAAAGTACTATTACATCAAAAGTAGTATAAATTATTTTTTATATATCCATATATAAATTTATTAATACATACGTATGACTAATTAACTATCTCTAGTTAGTACATCTCTAATTCTTATATGATATCTTCCCTCTGTTTTATAATAAGTGTTACTTTAAATTTTTAATTTTATTTTTAAAAAGTGTCATTTTACAATCCCAATATTATTTTATACATTAAATTTAATTTTTACTTTTTTGAATAACCAATAAATTTTTATTTAAATTATTTTTATTTAATTAATTATATATTAAATATGAATATATTAGTCTATTATACATATTTTTCAATTTCTTTGAAAAGTGTCAAAGTGACACTTATTCAGAAACGGAGAGGAGTATTCTAGTAGATTATGACATGTTACAATTTACCACTATAAATTAATATGCCTTCTTTAATGCATTCTCTGTGTTGTTTCGTGTTTGTTTCTTTGCGCAAGAAATATAAATGTTTAGCCTCTAAACTTAAATTTACATAAAACATGTCTTAATCCAATAAATATAATTTTTCATGTTTCAGAATTTCATAAGAGGCACCAAAATTTATCTAACATATAAAACATAAAAATAAAAGTTAAGTTAAACTCTTCTTATGAAAATATTAAGTTAAAAATTATAATTATTAATTATTATTTTCTAAAATATAAAAAAATCCCAATATTTCTTTTCAATTATTTTTTTTTTATGTTCGATGAATTATAGAGGTACTAACATGAGTATTCACTTTCATAATACTAATATATAAATTTTATGATACTAATAACTTTACTAATTATTACCTCATGAAAGTTATCATAGTTTGTATTTTAATAATGAGTATTAACAAAAAAAAATCGAAATAGTCCATTATATATACCATAAGCACCAACTCCTATTAGCTAGAATGTAAATAAATTAATAGTTCTAACATTTTCACAAGCATCTTTTTAATGCTTAGGGTCTATATTTAGTAAGGTCAAAACTAACATTAATAGCAACTTAAATGAAGATTTTAACAGGATGTAGCCTAAATCATCATTATACTAAAAATTAGCCCAACGACTAAATCATCTGAATCTATCATAACTCATGATACAAAAATTATTTAATAAATTTAGATAATTAGGGAAAAGTTAGAAATAAGTATACCCATATTTAAAGGTTTAGATACCACAAAATAATTTTATTTAATATAAAGTAAATTAAATTGTAATAAATTATTTTATTTCTTTTTTCATGAATAGAAAATTATATTCATTTTAACTTAGTTAAAATGTCATATTAAATTAAATATTTTATATAAATAAAATTTTAAAATGATAAAATGACATCAAATAATTTTTATCATTAAAAGTTTATCACAAAAATATATATCACACAGTTAATCAAATAAATCATAAATTGAAAAATAAAATAATATATTATATAAGTTTTTTTATTTAATACAAATACAAAATAATATAAGTAGATAATTTCAAATACATTAAAACAAAAATGTTAAAATATATTTTTTTTTAAATTAGATTTTGTTAAAAAAAAGTTTTCGTACTTGTCTGAATTAGAATCTAATTATTATTTTTAATTATAAAAAGGAAGAAGTTCGAACGTATTTTATTCGAGGTATTGCTAAATGTCGAGTCTTTTGGTATTGCATTAGCTTTTGGATCTGAGCAAGAGTTGAGTCTTTCTTTACTATTATGTGGGTGTGAACAAGTATTGCGTCCTTTTTTTATTGGTTTGGTTGAAGACCCAGACTCATTACAAAGATCATTGACTCGTTGATACATGCCCTGTTCTGTGCCTTTCGAAATACGTCGGTATGTGTATAAACTGAATCGACCCTTCTTGTCCGAATATGGATTCTACTAATTCTCTTGAAACTGTTGTTTTCGTCTCTATTTTTTATGTCATTTAATAAATCGATCAATTTTTCTAACAATGATTTATCTCATAAACATAAAAATCTTCACTGAATTATTTATTTTTGATATTTGTTTAGACGTTGCAGTAATCCGTGTTGATATAGTTTTGTTAACTTATTTCTTTTGTGATGTATGATAAACCATGAATTCATTCGTGACTTTTAACAAAAACAATGATAGTGTCTAGAAGAACATGCATCAGCTGATCAGCATGACGCATGACAGTTACGTGTTGTATTTTCTTATTTTTCTTTCATTAAATAAATCGCCTTAAATTCTGCCCAAATATATATTTTTTTTCATACCAGCATCGAATATACTGTTTTCAAGTGTGGGATAATACGAATAAACGTCTCCTACTACACAAATGAAAGGCTGACAGTAGTTTTTTGCAACAGATGATCTCGAGATGGTGAAATAATGTTTACTGACAGATCAGTATATGTTTTGTCATTCTATTTTATCTTCTCTTAACTGAAGATCAAGGACAGCACCTAAGCTTTACATTATAAATAGGAAACAATGAACAATTTGCCAAAGTAGTAATTAGGAAATAATTCTACAGAAACTAAAAATTATAATACTAGAGATACGAGTGACAAACAAATTTAGAACAAATATTTGTGGTTTCTTATTGATTTTAGAAGATAAAGATAAATATGAGAGGAAGTAAATACAAGATGTGAACAAAAAAAAGACTGGACCGTGGCTTAAACTAACATAAAATGAAATAATAACTAAACACTGCTACAAAAGAATGAATTAACGCCACTAGAACATAAAAAATTACAAACATGATTAATCCACTTCTATTGCACTAATATCTTTACTAATTACCTAATTAAATTTACTTATGTCTGTATATTGATAATCAATGAGTATTAAACACAAACCTTATCCTTTACTTATTAATAGAGAAGCAAATTTGAAAAACTAACTTTATTTTTGTATTTTATTTGCATGCATGCCATTGCTGATGTGGCGGCTCGACATTTCTCCTCGGGCCATAATTAAAACTATGCTTTCCTTACTAGATTTATTACAAATTTACCATTGGACTTACTAAATAATTTGTACTGCATTAACATCTAAATCCGAGTAAATATGGATTTCTTTAAAACTTATACACGATTACTCATATTGTGGATCCATCATGTTTTTAGTGTAAGCATTAAAACATCATCATTTGATTATTCAAAAATCGTTTGGTCATCAGTTCAAAGAAAAAAAAATCGATCGGTCGATAGATGCAATCCCAAAACGTCCGCTCTTTTGTTTTTCACAAGCAAGTTATAAATATTTTGAAAAGATAAAAATAATGATATAATTTTTTGATTGTGAAATATTGAAAAAAATTAAAAAATTCATTGACATAAATTAAGAGTTCTTTCGTTCGTCTGTTTTTTTTTGGTGATGGTTTTGACCACTATTCTCACCTTAAGTTTCTGTTAATGTTTTTAAACCCAAAATTTAAAAGTGTATCAATCGAATCTTCGATTGAAGCAGAACTTTGTGAATGATTTCCTAAAAAATATCATATCAGTTGATTTTTTCAATTTATTACAGTTGTTGAAGAAATATAGAAGGTATTAGAGATGATAACCTGCTCGGTCTTATTGGAAGGAAGAGAGGAGGAGATATTTTGTTCGTTCGTCTATGCTTTCAATCAGATGGAGGAAAGGAGAGAGTTATGGAGGGATATAAAAGATCATCACGACTCTCCGTTAATACGTCCCAAACCTTGGCTAGTCTTTGGAGACTTTAACGACACTTTAGAAGGTGAAGAACACTCTGACTTTGGTAATTCACCTCTGGTTACTACGGGAATGAGGGAGTTCAATGAGGCTGTGCAGTATAGTTCTCTACTTGATATGGCTTATCATGGGCCTAGGTTTACTTGGTGCAACAAGAGAGACAATGATCTTATTTGCAAAAAGCTTGATCTTACATTGATGAATGATGTCTGGATGCGCGTGTTTCCTCAGTCTTATTGCGTATTTGAGGCAGGAGGATGTTCAGATCATCAAAGATGCAGAATCACTATCCTACCCGAAGGTCAGAAACCAAGACGTCCTTTTAAATTTAGTAATGCGCTTGTAGAGATGCCTGAATTCCTGCCGTTGGTGGAGTCTTTCTGGTCAGCAACCGAACCGTTGTTTATCTCTACCTCGGCTTTATTTCGGTTGGGCAAGAAACTCAAGGCTCTCAAGCCTTTGATTCGAAGTCTGAGCAAAGAAAAAATTGGAGAGATTACTAAAAAGACAAAAGAGGCGTACGATCATCTATGCAAGTGTCAAAACAGAACCTTAGCTGATCCAGTTCAAGCGAATATGGAGGATGAATCAAGGGCTTATGATCGATGGAGTTTACTTTCAGGTGTCGAGGAGAAAGTTCTCTCTCAAAAAGCTAAAATGCACTGGCTGAAGGTGGGGGATGGGAATAACAAACAATTCCATAGAGCTGTTCGAGTGCGCGAAACCCGAAATGCGATAAGAGAAATTAAAAGGTTGGACGGGTCCATTGCAGAAACGCAAGAAGATATTAAAAAAGAGGCAGTGGATCATTTTCAAAGTTTTTTGGCTTACAAACCAGAGGATTACACTGAGATAGACTGCGAAGAGATAAAAACTCTGCTACAATTTGATTGCAGTGATTCAGTTCGTCAACTGCTGATCCATAACGTCTCGGAAGCAGACATAAAAAATGTGGTATTTCGCATGGCAGCTAACAAGTCCCCTGGTCCTGATGGATATACCTGCGAGTTCTTCAAAGCAGCTTGGTCCGTTGTCGGTGGAGATTTTGTGACGGCTATACAATCCTTTTTTTGTAAAAGGTTTTCTACCTAAAGGAATCAATTCCACTATCCTTGCGCTCATTCCCAAGAAGGATGATGCAACTTACATGAAAGACTATCGGCCTATTTCGTGTTGCAATGTTATATTTAAGGTGATTTTGAAGATTCTGGCCAACCGGTTAAAGCTGATGTTACCGAGTTTTATCTCACCTAATCAGTCTGCTTTCGTCAAAGATCGACTGCTTATGGAAAACGTTCTTCTGGCCTCTGAACTAGTTAAGAACTATCATAAGCCAACAATCTCCTCTCGCTGCGCAGTTAAGATCAACATATCGAAAGATTTTGATTCAGTCCAATGGCCTTTCTTGCTTTCAGTTCTATCAGCCATTAACCTTCCAGAGCAGTTTGTAACATGGGTAAAAAAATGCATTGAACTTGCCTCTTTCTCTGTTCAGATAAATGGTGAGCTTGCTGGATATTTTAAAAGTGAAAGAGGCCTTCGCCAAGGATGCTCTCTTTCGCCTTATCTTTTTGTTATTTGTATGCAAGTTCTGTCCAAGCTCCTGGACAAAGCCACACTTGAGAAGCGAGTGGGATACCATCCTTACTGCAAAGAAATTGGCCTTACCCATCTCTGTTTCGCAGACGATGTCATGGTCTTCTCAGATGGAAAACAACAGTCTATAGATGGCATTTTAAATGTTTTCAAGGAGTTTGCAAAAATATCGGGCTTGTCTATCAGTTTAGAGAAGTCAACTCTGTTCCTTGCTGGAGTGTTGGATGAGGATAGAGTGGTTATCCTGGATCAATTTCCTTTTGAGTCTGGAGCTCTGCCAGTAAGATATTTAGGGCTTCCATTGATGTCTAAAAGAATGTCGGTTTCAGACTACACACAGTTACTGGATAGGATTCGATCTCGCATCAGTTCTTGGACAGCTCGACATCTCTCTTTTGCAGGGAGATTACAGCTTATTGGTTCAGTAATACATAGTTTGACGAATTTTTGGATGTCAGCATTTCGTCTACCTACCCAATGCATAAAGGAGATCGATAAAATCTGCTCGGCTTTCCTTTGGTCAGGACCTGTGATGTCTTCTCACAAAGCCAAGATAGCTTGGTCAGAGGCTTGCAAACCTAAAGATGAGGGCGGGTTGGGTTTAAAATCTCTGTTGGAAGCAAACCGAGTATGCTGCTTGAAACTTATTTGGCGAATTATCTCTGCGCGTTCCTCTCTCTGGGTCCGATGGGTGCACAAGTATTTAATAAGAAAGGGATCATTCTGGAATGCAAGTGATCATAGTTCTTTGGGCTCTTGGATGTGGAAGAAGCTTTTAAAATATCGATCTCTGGCTTCTACTCTCACCAAAGTAGAAATACAAAGTGGGTCAAATTCTTTCTTCTGGTTTGATAACTGGTCGTCCATGGGGAGACTCATAGATATAACTGGTCCTCGGGGATGCATTGATACTGGAATTCAACTAAATGCTACTGTGGAAAAGGCGATTCAAACGTATAGGTGTCGACGTCACAGAGATGAGAACTTGATCATGATTGAGCATGAAATTCTCTCACTGCACGAGAAGGGACTTACACACCTCGAAGATTATTGTCTGTGGAAAATTCCAAATGGGGAGTATAAGAAGCTCTTTAGCACGAAGTTAACATGGGAACTTACGCGCACTCAGCACCCGAAAGTAGCCTGGTATAAGTGTGTTTGGTTCGCTGCAGCAACTCCAAAATATGCCTTCATTACATGGCTTGCAGTTCACAATCGGTTGTCCACCGGAGACCGGGTTCTCAAGTGGAATCCCCATGCAAATGGTGTCTGCTTGCTCTGTAATAATGCGGAGGAGACAAGAGATCATCTATTTTTTCTCTGTTCTTACACAGAGAAGGTTTGGAAAGGACTTGTTTTCCAGCTTCTTCAAGGAAGTTATTCAAATCAATGGTCGCAAATTCTTCATGTGCTAGCAGATGGTGCTCAAAACCATACTATCTTGTTCCTGGTGCGCTATGCTTTTCAGGTCACAATCTATGCCATTTGGCATGAGAGAAATGCAAGACGGATGGGAGAGCATCCCAATCTTTCATCTCGTATGATTAGCTCCCTGGACAAACAAATCAGAAACAAGATCACTGTCCTGCAAGGTACTTGGCGGAATAAATATAAAAAAGCTATGGAAGTGTGGTTTGGCAGTCGATGATCCAGCTCTACTCATCCTTTTGTTTTAGTTCTGTTTATAAATGTTCCCATTGTAATCTAGCTCTCAATCTATAGACGCATTCATTGTAAAAAAGGTTTTTTCGGATGAATAAATTTAACATTCATTAAAAAAAAAAAATTTGTGTTGCAAAATAAATTGGAATCGTATATGAAGAGTTAAAGAACTGAAATATTCATTCGTGAGATTAGGGTTGAAGATATGTCGTATAAGACCTAATCCATTTCCCTTTTTTTGTTCTTGGTGGTATTTTTTATTAACATTCAACCCAGACAAGAAAATCCAGATCCCATTTTACAAATATAAGGCCGTGAGTTTTAATTTGGATCACTGGAAATTATGTTACATAATGTAATAAAACCAAAATTATAATTAAATATATTTGCACAAGCTCATAGTATAAGAACGCATATAATGAAACTTTTTATGTTTGGAGGGATGAAATATATATGAATTGTGTTTTCTTAAAAAAGGCATGACAACTAAGTTTTTAATATGTAATATGTAATGTTTAACAAATATGTAAAAATTATTTTATATAAGTATCATCTCACCCCGTGGAAGGTACGGATTTTTACCTAGTTGATTCATTACACACCATAGTAACCAACTTCATCATACATCTTTAGTTTCAGACATATTCGCAAGCATCATTAGCATAAAAATACTTATATATATAAGGAGATTTACCCAAAATAACAAAAAATTTAATTTTAAATGTAACTTAAATCATTTATTCAATCAAATAAGTAGCTTAAATAGGTAACAAATTTACAATTACCTTCTTATGAAAAGAAAATCATAAATCTACTTTTTTTTTTTTACCATTTTGACATTGTGAAGTCTGAACTAAGAAAGAATTATACTAAGTAGATTTCAAATGAAATTTATTTCATAGTTTTATTCTGAATTAAATTTCAAACACTAAAAACTAGTTTAAATAGATCTGATATATATATATATATATATATATAATTATATTTGAACATTTCTGAAGAAGCTAAATTAAATTTCAATAAATTAATAAGAACTTAACTATAAGTTTTGATGGTTTTTATTGTTAAATTAAATAGATTTTTGTTATCAGGAAAAATAGACTTCAAAAGAGCTTGCTAAGACCGAAAATTTTAACATAATGGATAGAATTTTAACAATATTATTTTTTTGTCTCATTATTTAAAGAAAATCTATACACTCTTTCTCTAAAATACCTAATAATACTTCTATTTATAATCTCTAATTGAGTTTCTCTAATCTCTTTGAGTTGACGCCAAACTTTAGTTTAATTATGTCACATGTCTTAATCTCTTTCTTAATTTCTCTATTTTCTTTCTTGGTTTTCAATAATTGAAATTTAATTCATGGTTTTAGTCTCTTTATTTTATTCTTATGCTTACTCATATATCAATTTATTGTTGCAAACACTAATTTGAAATTAATTTATGATGAACCAGTAATTTTCTTCTTCTTTTTTCGCTGTAATTCAAATTCTATGGCATATAGTTTACCAAGAGTGAGATTATCTGTATGATATCTTCTATGTAAAATATGTACCTCTTTTAACTTTCAAAAAAAAACTATGTACCTCTTTTAAGTTTCAAAAAAAACTATGTACCTCTTTTTATACTCTGAATCATTTAGTTATTCAAAAAATATTTAAAATCAAAGTCATACACATTTAAAAATAAATATATATTTTGATTTTCCATTTTATAGAGGTAGACCACCTCTTATTGGCTGTCAAATCATCAAGTATTTACAATTAATTTAGCATAAATCATAGTAGCATAACATATTTAATCATTTTTAGATTTTTACTTACCTATTATTGTCTCATATATTCATCTTTCTTAAGAACTTTTGAGAAATACCTATGATATAATTTTCTTAATATATTATATATTCAAGGAAAAGAATTCAAATATATCATTTATGAAAATTGACTTATGAATATTTCTGATATTTCCTTATTATGATTTGGTTTACTAATGATTACAAAATTTCTTCATTTTTATTACTAGCTAAACTTATAAATGCCTTGTAAAATGTTTCAGAATGCTTTATATATAAAAAATATGAATAATTTATATTATCAACTTTACAATCATGTATAAATTACCAAACAAACATGTATAAAATTGCTATTTTGAAATTTGCTTCCAACAGTGAGATTTAAAATTCACCCTTCTTTTTCATAAGGAATTATTCGTATTTCCAGTTCAATTATTAACAGTTTCATGATTTTAAAAAATATCATCACAAGTATTTATATATTGTTAGTTAGGTCTTTTAACATGTAATAATAAATAAAAATAACTAAATGATACCATATTCACTAATATCATATTTAAATTTATAAGAAAAATGTTAAACGGTAAATCAAACGTATTTTATATGCTCTATGCTAATGTCGAGTTTTTTTTATTGCATTGGCCTTTTGATGTGACCAAGTGTTGAGTCTTTTTCTATTGGTTTGGTTGTAGAAAATGTCTCATTTCGAATATTTTTGTAATATTTTATGCTGGTTGATATTTTGCGTGATTGCTTCTAACTTATCTAATCTATTAAGTTAAAGATTTATTTCAGATCTAAACCCTTAGGCTTTGATTGATAGAGCATGAGCATAATGCTCTTAATTATCCAATCAACATTTATAACAAAAACATTTAGATTAGCATTTATAAGCTGTTAATGTTCTCCAAATGCTTTTTGCTCAATGTTCTCATATGAAGCTTTTATGAGAGCATTTGCATTTAGAATGTATAAAATAAATATAATTCTATAATTTATTTTAGTTAATAATATAAAATTATATTTCTATCCAAAACAATAAATTTATATTTTAAAAAATAAAATTTAAAATTAAATAGTTTTAAAATGAATAATATTCATGGTAGTTTTATGTATGAATCATTTAATTTTCCACCAATAAAAATGTTATGATAATTTTATGTAAATTTTATAAAACTAATTTATTTTATTTAATTATATCTAAAGTTATATTATATCCAAAAATAAACTTTATATTTTCAAAAAAAAATTACAATTAATATTTTTGTTTTTTTTAAATATTAATAATAAAATTTTAAATATAATTTATTTATATAATTAATTAAATAATTATTTTCAAAAAATTATTAATATATATATATATATTTTAAAATAAATAGATTATATATTATATACTAATATTTATGATAATTTTAAAATTGTATTCAGCTACTGCTCTACCAATCAATTTATTAAAAAATTTAACGAAAGTATACAGCTTCTGCAGCATAGTCCTACTGCAGTATCATTAGCTCAGTTTTACCAATCAAAATCTTAGTTAGGGGTGATACTAACTTGTTAGACCTATTCATGAAATTTTGGAGCAATAATGTTGAATATAACATATCAAATAATTGTACTTACAAAATGATTCTAACAAACGCAACCTAAAATGATTCAAAGACTTGATCTCATTCGACATGATCCATTGTTTTGAGAAGTGAGGAAATAAAACTTTGCTAATGTGTTCATTTGCTTTTTCGGTCAACGTGTTCATCTGTTATAATTCCATATTAGATCTTGATCCGTATAACTGCATAAATAATTTTCGAATATTATATAACTCAGTCTTATCTAGGATTATATAGAGCATATAAAGTGTCTGAGAGACAAATGATTGATATAAAACATATCGGATTCATCATTTTATAATTAAAGTTATTTCATGTTACTTATAATATTCTTAGTTTGTTTATTAGAAAATTTAATGATTGGTTGAATTGCTAATTTGTACATCTTATATCATGTATGGTGGTGAATGTTTAAAAAATACAATAATGGATTTACAATTTCGTTTAACAAATTAAATGAAGCCGAATGTTAATGGATATAGGATTTAAAGCACATATAATTATATTTAAGTTTTATTGTGTGAAAACTATAACGAATAATATAGTGAATAAATATTTAAATTAGTCTTGTAATATTTCAAGTTAAGTTTTGTATAATATCCTCATTTATATCTTATTTAAATAAACATTTATTAGTAAAATATTACTAGTTAAATAAAAACACAATTAAATAAAAAATTTAGATGATTTTCAGAATAGAAAAAAATCGCACATGAAAGAAATCATGAATTATATTTTAATAGGTAAAATATTTTATATTTAAGATAGAAATGAATATTTTTTCTAGTAGAATCGATTTAAAATATTTTTCAAAATATATTTTCGAAAATTAATCAATTTACCTTTTTAATATCATTAAAATATAATCAAAACTATTAAATAAAATTTTTAATTTTCGTTTATAAATAAAATTAATTTTAATCTCTAATGATATTTTATGATAATTAAATTTAAATTAAATATTTTTCGTAAATAAATTTCAAAAATATATCAAAAAGATTTTGTTAGATTTTTTACGAAAATATTCATTTTTCAAATAAAACAATAAAGAGATTATAAGATATTATAATTAAATTATGTAAAGTTTGATAAATTTTCTAAATAATTGTACATATTAAATAAGTCATGACTTTTATTTTAATAATATAAATTTAATTCATTTTTATTATCTGTTCTATAAAAAACATTTAACTCAATACTTTTTATATATCAAAATTTTCTCAGATATTTCTTAGCACTTATGAAGATAAATTCCATATTTCAATACATTTTACTAATATTTTATTGTGCTTTGACCATATTTCTAAACTATATATTACATTTACATTACAAAAAGCTATAACAATTACACGATTCTTGTCTATTTTTAATTACAATCTCAATTTTCTAAATATAATTATATACTGATTAATACCTAGATTTTGATCCATGCTTTAATGCGCGGGATTAATTTTGATCAACAAAATGTTATTTATTAATTTAATCCATCTTATGTGTTATTTTTTATTTTATAAATGCTATGCATATTTGATGGAATAATTTACTATCACCCGTACCATATAATTAGATAATATATATATATATATATATCAGCTAAACTATATTAATTTACCATAATCAAATGCAAAATATGTATATGTAAGTTAATCTTATAGCATTCTCGGTAACTAAAAATAAATAAATTTCGAGCAATTCAGCTATAACACTTTGAAATCAATCATAATTTTTATTATTAAATAACTTTCAAAACAGAAGAATAAAAAACCTACATGGAAAAAATATACATATTACAAAAAGTTACCTTAAATATTTATGAGTAATTGGATGGAATAAATAGTTTTTGAACATCCAAATAATTTACCAAAATATATGAAAAAATTAATACTAAATCTAATTTAACAGTAGATAAAATATCACTAAATATACGTGGTAAGTAAATAAATTGTGGATTTAATCAAAGTATCTATCTATGTCAATAACGTCAAAGGTTTAATTCTTACAATGACGTCTAATCAAAACAGATTATCTAGAAATTGGACACATCACAATAAATCTTTTAAAAATATTTACTACATAATTTATCTTCTTAGTTTTCAAACAATCTTTTAATAAAATATTTGATAATTAAAATTTGTTTTTAATCGATGTTTTTCAATCTAACAAAAGATTTATGATCAATCTAAACAATATTTTAGCAGAAACATAATATAATCTAAAATACATAAAATTCAAAGAAAAACATAATATTATTTTTATGTTTCATCAAATGAAAATAAAAAGGTGATTCTCAAAATTATTTCACCATTTTTATCACGTAACATAAGTTAAGAAAATTAACAAAAAATAATAATAATAATACAACTACATAATAACTTATAAGAGATTTTTAAAATAGTTTGGAAAAGAAACTATAATATAAATGGAACAATACTCTGCGCGTAGCACGGACACACACCTAACTAATAGAAGAATTTCAACTATGGATAAAAAAATAATTTGCGCTTTTATTCCCAACATTTTTTTCACAACATTAATTTGTTATAAATATTCCTAACATTATTTTATTATAAAGATTCCTAACATTATTTAAGCTTTATATGAGTACATTTTAAAGTTTATAGTATATGAGATGAACGAAATCAATCAGAGTATTAGAAAAAGACTAAATCGAGTCCATGATCGCAGATTAATATAGAAAAGTACATCAGATTATTAGGAAAAGACACAACCAAGTCCTAAAAATTAATATAAGAAACTCTAGCCCTTGAAAATTATATCATTACAGCCAAATTAATTAAGAGACTCAAAACTTGTTCACTCCCAAATTAGCCAAATTAATAAAAGAAACTCAACTGTTCACATCAAAATCAACCAAACTAGTATGCAAAATATACATATTTTGTATACTAGTTAATTTAAACCAAGTTGCTATTAAGCTTAACAAAAATCATTTACATTATTTATTTTAAATAACGTCTAATGTTTCCACTCCTCCAAAACGTCATGAGCTACGTATATTTGATATACTTTGCCTCTATAAATGTTACTTGGCATTTGGGGTCATTCCTACTCACATGCAAAACAAAAAATGAATAAAAGATGGAGTCTTCAAGGCATGACTGCTCTTGTAACTGGTGGAGCCAGCGGAATTGGGTTTGTTTTCCTACTCTAGCTATAATAACTTTTCCCTTAGCTAAGTCCCCTTTTTCAATGTAATGTCGATGACTTTTTTTGTTACATTGTGGACTGTTTTAGGCATGCCATAGTAGAAGAGTTCGCTAGTTTTGGAGCTATAATCCATGTATGCGACATATCCGAAACACTGCTCAATCAAAGTTTAAAAGAATGGGAAAAGAAAGGGTTCCAAGTGAGTGGTTCAATATGTGATGTATCCTCTCGTCCTGAGAGAGAAAAACTGATGCAAACCGTCTCAAAGATGTTCGATGGCAAGCTGAACATTCTTGTAAGTAGTCTTAACTTAAAAATTAAGTATATTCTTATAGGAAAATACATATTAATTAGTCATATATAGTAAGATTCTTTTACTCTTTTTGTTCAACATAGGTGAATAACGTTGGCGTACTTCACGTGAAACCAACAACAGAATATGTGGCAGATGATTTCTCGTTCCATATTTCAACAAACTTGGAATCGGCTTATCATCTTAGCCAGCTTTCACATCCTCTTTTAAAGGCTTCGGGAGTCGGAAGCATTGTTATGAATTCTTCTGTTGGAGGGATTGTATCGATGGAATGCGGATCCCTCTATAGTTTAACGAAAGGTACACCCTACGTAAAATTAATCAATAACAGTAGACACAATAATATTGTATATTTATCAATAAAAATGAATTTATGCTGAGTTACGTTAATAAGTTTGTTTAGTGGGGTGTCAAAATTCCAGCTAAAATGACATATGTGTGTGTGTGTTTGTGTGAATCTTTGTACATTAGCTACTTCCAACAGCTAATTGCTTGTGAGTGTGTGTGTGTATGTGTGTACAGGAGCTTTGAATCAACTAGCAAGGACTTTGGCGTGTGAGTGGGCAAAAGATGGCATAAGAACCAACTCTGTTGCTCCTAATTTTATCCTCACTGATATGGCTGAACCGGTAACCAATAACACCCTCTAGTTTTTCTTATCTATTATTTTCCAGTTAACGCCTTGTACTTATGTCCTATAATCTTGTGAATAATCAGCTTCTTGAAGACACTGGTTACAGAAAGAGTTTGTATAGTAGAACTCCACTTGGTCGCGCTGGAGAAGCAATAGAGGTTGCATCACTTGTGGCTTTTCTGTGTCTACCAGCAGCTTCATATATTACTTGTCAGACCATTTGTGTTGATGGAGGTCTCACGGTCAATGGTTTCTCCTATCAGCGACAGGCTTGAGCCATACTTGTGTGTAGGTGTGTGTGTGTCTTAACCATATGTCTATGCAAATAAGAGAAAGTGATCCTCCTAGCTTTGTAGGAACATTATCTCATTTTCCATTTCCACATGTTAACAAATCGATCGATGATTCTTTTTTCCTTTGTTTCCTATAAACACAAACCATTGTAATATTATGAATAAAGACAGAAGCACTATGTTTCTCGTACAAGAAACTGTTTTTTTTTTGAGAAAAAAGAAACTCCTAAGTTTGTCTTGAGGATAACCAAAAATTACAATGAAAAGTAGAACAGCTTACAAATATTTAGATTTCCAGATTTGTATACATATATATATGTATATATATATATATATATAGAGTTGAGTTTTCTCTATACTTCCAACTCAAATTAGTTTCAAGTTGGTTGCTCACATTCTATAAATATTTTCTTTCTGGGTATTTTCCAATTATTCTTGTTGTTACATTTTATTTTTTTCCGTAACAATATGTTGAAATATGATATTAGTCTCACCTGACAGTTATAACTTGAGATTTTATTTGCGTAGTCTTCCGTTTGTGCCTTTTAATTTTGGTATTTGGATTTTGGTTTAGTGTTTGAAGTTTATTTTTTTCCTTTTTAGATTTGATTTCTTATAGATTTTACTTTTCTCTAAAACATGAATGGTACTTGTTTATGTTTGAACTTTAATATAATAAATCATATTTTTAAAACGTTATATGGTTTTATTTTAAGTTATTCATTTATGTGTTTAAATTAGCCAAAGCTATAATTTATCTGTAGAGAAATTAATAACTCAAAGATTTAGGATTAATAATAAAATTATTTTATTGAGTAAAATAAAAATAAATTATTTCACGTGATTGTAAAATGATATTTGAGTATTTTGCAAAATTGACTCAAAACTTGAAATCAAACACAAAAATAACCCATTATTATTTTTGAAAATTTGATTTACCCTATTCACCTCAGAAGTTTTGATTATTCACGAAAATGCCACTACTTGTTTTTTCTAAAATTGTGTGTTTACTCTATCATCCTCATCTTCATCAATTATTCACGGAGATGCCACTACCATCAATTCATCTAACAACCATAAACAACCAATATGAAGCTTTTAATGCATCAAAAATCGATTTTCACTTATTGTATCTCATAGCTTGTCCACAAAACTACATCTCTCTCAATTTCTCTCTATATTCATCCAAAAAACCCCAAGGTTTTTTATTCTAAAGTTTTTAAGTTTCATATAGTCATTCAAGCTCATGATTACTGATCATTAATGATTGAGTAGCTGTCGTGGTGAAGTTTTGTGTGCTTTGAGAACTAAGCAAGTTTTCTCAGTGGTTTAAGGTATGAATCGAATTGTTTACCTAAATTTTTCATGAGAAAACTTATGTGTAAGTCTTATAAAAGAGAAGACTTCCACAGAAGTCTTCGGGTCAAAGCATATGTTAGTTTTACAATTGACTTTATGTGTGTTTTAAGAGAAAACTTTCGTGGAAGTTTTCCAACTTTTCTTTGTTGACAAAAAAAATTGGAAGACTTCCTTGGAAAGTCTTCCGAGATAAACATGTTAGTTTTGCAATAGATCGATTTGTGTCATAAATTTGACTTTCTACAGAAGACTTCCCAACCGGGAGACTTTCACGGAAGTCTTCTCAACTTTTACATTAAGTCTGTTTGTTGTTGGTGGAAGTCTGCGTAGGTTACTTTTGCAATTGAAAATTTAAACTTAAACATTTAATTTAAATGGGAAGACTTCTAGATAAGTCTTCCAGATTTTTATTCCGTGATTTTGGTCAAATATAAGGTACTAAAGTCTTCTCAACAAAAGTCAAATATAGTCAGTTGCAAAAGTAACCTACGCATACTTTCACCGACTGTAAGTAGACTTAATCTAATAGTTGAGAAGACTTCCGTTGAAGTATCCGTTGGAAGATTTACAAGGAAATCTTAGAAAGTCAAATTTGTGACACAATTGGGTCAATTGCAAAACTATTTTTTTTATCCGGGAAGATTTCCAGGGAAGTCTAACAAGGCACGACTCAAATTTGAGAACCAGCACCGTGGAGCCTGTTTCAATTCATAAAGGGACTTAAGAATTTGCAAAATTTTGTCGGATCATCAGTTTCAAAACCTGGTGGTAGTTTCATATAAACTTCTTCTTCCAAGTCACCGTGAAGAAAAGCATTGTGAACGTCCATCTGATGTATTTCCCAACCTTTAACTGCACCAACCTTAAAAAGAGTACTTATTGTGGATAACTTAGCAACATGAGCAAAAGTTTCATCATAATCTTCACCCTCTACATGACGATTTCTATATCTTTCCACCGTCCCATCTGTGTTGAATTTTAGTTTATAGACCCACTTACATGCAAGAGAAGTCTTGCCTTTAGGCAAAGTTGTGACATCCCATGTGTGTGCTCCTTCAAGAGATGTTACTTCTACTGACATGGCAATCCTCCATCTCTTATCTTCCATAGCTTCCCAAAAACTTTTCGGTTCTACTCCAGCTGTAACAGCTGCTAAGAAGGCTCGATGGTATGCAGAAAAAACATCATCAATTGCATAATATTCAATGGGATATAAAGTGTTACCTTGGACCATTTTAGAAGACAGAGATTGTATGACGGTGAGATCGGAGGTATGTTTATCATGGGAGGGATGTAACGTAGCTTTGTAAGAGACATAACCATTTAGTTTGACAGAAGGAATCTTTTGACGTTGGCCTCTTCCCAAAATAGCCGGAGAAGCCTCGGTAGCAGATTGTGGAGTTGTAGTGTTGCCTCCTAACTGTTCTGTAGGTACGTGAACGAGATCAGAATCGTCGACTTGATGCTGATGAGTTTCACTCCCCTTGTAGTCAATGGTGTGAGCATCAGTAAGGACAGCAAGTGGGATTGTTGCAAACAGAGTTCTTTGGTTCTCGTGATTCATACGGAAAGCATGTTTCATCGAACACGACATCACGTAAGACAAAGAACTCATTACTCTGTAGATCATAAATTATCCAACCCTTTTTTCCATAGGGATATCCAACGAATATACACTTCCTGCTACGCTCCCCAAATTTTTACTTTTCTCTAGTGTACTTGTGCGCATAATATAAGCACCCAAATGTTTTGATATTTCTGTAGGAAGAAGGCTTGCCATAGAGACAGTCATACGAAGTTCTCCCCTCCAAATAACTTGAAGGTGTTCGATTAATTACATGAGCCGCATCCAAGACACTCTCACCTCATAATGTTGTTGGCAAGTTAGCTTGGAAAAGTAACGACCTTGATACATTTAGTATGTGCCTGTGTTTTCTTTCAACCCTTTCGTTTTGTTGAGGTGTCGCTACACAGGATGTATGATGTATAATCCCATTTTAACAGAAATACTTCGATAAGCATAAGAATTCAGAACCATTGTCTGATCTTACTATCTTGACCACCTTCCCAAATTGACGATGAGCCATAGCGTAAAATGTTGGTATTTTGATTCGAACTTTGTTTTTTTCCAAGAGTAGGTAAATCCAAACTGCACGGGAAAAATCGTCTACGATAGTCAAGAAGTAAGTTGCTCCACAAGAAGAGGGAGTTCGGGAAGGCCCCCAAAACTTTCTATTGCTTTATTAGAACTATCATGAAACACTTCTCGAGTTTGTTTCAATTTTAAACATACTTCACATCTTCCAAACTTTTCATGAGTATGTTTAACACCAACACTAAACGGTAAAAAAAAAACACCAAATGCATGATGCCCTAAACGTATGTGCCACAAAGAAGGATCCTCATCAACTCGTACTCTGTTGCTTTTGGAGATAATCACATCCCAATAAACATACACGCCGTTTAATTCTTCACCGACTCCACTCAGAGTCCTTGTAAAACGGTCGTGCAAAACACATAATGCGTCAGTAAAGACAGCAAAACAACCAGTTTGCTTAAGCATCTTAGCAGCAGATAACAAGGTGCAATTCAAATTTGGTACAAAAAGAACATTCTTCAAGGTCAAGGTCTTTTACAATCTCAAGCAACTGCACTTGGTTGCATAAACAACACTTCCATCTGCGAAAGAAACTGGACAGGGAGGAATAGATTTCAACTATTCGAGGATATAAACATCACTAGTCATGTGGTGAGATGCTCCTGAATCGAGAATCACTTCTCCTATTTGGACCTCCATTCAGACGATCCGGTACTTGAGTTGGATTTTGCTGTTCTAGGAACTTAGACAGAGAAGTCCACTGCTTCTGAGTAAAATTTGGTAGAAGCTTGCGCAGCATTAGACCGAAGCTGTTGTTGCATTTGTTGAGGAGAAACTCCTCTACCGCGACCACGATTCTGAGGAAAACCTCCCATGCTTCCGCGATCGCCTATGTTTCTGTTTCCTCGATCACTCTGTGTTGAGTTCTGATTCTTTTCTAACCACCAATCTGAAAATCCCACAATCTGCCAAAACTCTTTCTTGTCATGACCTGTACGGCCACAATGAGAGCAAACAAAACCGGACCGTGGAGGAGTTATTGCAGCTGCATTGAAACTGCTTACAACTTGCGACGCCTGCTCTGTTTTTTCGTTGAAACCAACAACATCTTGTTTTGTCTCTGATCGAGAGGATGACCATCGTCCCTCTTCTCTAACAGCACGCTGATATGCACTGTTAAGATCAGGAAGTGGTTCCATTGATATGATGTTTGTTACAACATTCGCAAAACGAACCTCGTCAAGACCCATTAAGAACTGATGGACACGTTCTTCTTCAAAATCCTTAGTGATTATTTCCATAGCGGGGCAGATACACTGCGGAAGCGGTTTGTATGTGAGAAGTTCTTCCCACTGAGTTGAAAACCTACCAAAATAATCTATCACACTAGAGCCTTCTTGTTTGCAATTAGCAAGCTCGGCCCTGAGTTGATGAACCTGAACTGTGTTTCCTATTGAGAATCGTTTTGACAAATCTCCCGACAACTTGTGAGCATCTAATGTAAACGTTACCGTCGAGCGAATTTTAGGCGAAATTGACGCTCTTATCCACCCAACAATCATAGAATTCACTATATTCCATACATCCAATTCAGCATCACCGTCTGCTGGCTTTGGTAAAGACTCGTCGATAAAACTCGTCTTTCGCTTTGCACGTAAAGCATTCTCCAACTCAGAGGCCCATTCTGCATAGTTTTCGCCTGTGAGTTGAACAAGAGTGATTGCAATTCCTGGATTATCAGAGGACGAAAGTTCCTAGGGAGAGGGTAAACGTGTGGTGGCCACAACGGAACCAACTGGTTTTTTTCTTGCTGCCATAGATTCCATTTAGAAAACATTTAGTAAGGAGATGACTCTGATACCATATAAACTAGTAAAGAGTCTTTCTGTAAACTGTTATGTTTCATTCCATAGACGAGAACATCTTAAATACACGTTACAAAGATATGCACAATAGATACGAACTTATCTAAACATAGAGATAATCCTAATCCTCCATAATAATAGGACATGTCGAGATTATCTAGAACCATCTAGATACTCTCTCTAACACATTGCAATGAACTCACGACAAAAGAGATTAAGGATCTGTGGATTCAAGCTGACAGTGATGAAAACGGTCTTCTCGATTACAAGGAGTTTCAGGTAACGTTTCTGCATGAGACACCTCTCTTTAAAACTTTTTCATAATAGATGCTATAGTTCCCGATAGTACTTTTGAGTTACAATAGCTGAATATATTACGAGATATATACGATATGTACCATATATTCGTGTATATCTACGTTATTAGATAATTTCCTATTCTATAGATTAACATTAATCTCTTGAGGGTTTTGTATCAGGAGACTATATATACTTTGTAATCTCGAACTCAATAACACAAGTTGATATTCAGCAATTCATAAGTTTGTCATGGTATCAGAGCAAGATCCATTCCTCTAAATTTCGAAATTTTATTGTTCTAAAAGAGCTGCCTCTGTTCTTCACGAGAAACAGAGCCGCTTGTTCTACCTTCCTGATTCAAATCAGTTCGGCGCATGATGTCTGTCACCGACGAACCTTCAGAACCGAAAAGACGGACGATCTCACCATATGATCTTACGTCTGGAGATAACCCAGGAGCTGTTATTTCATCCCCGTTGCTCAACGGTACGAATTACGACGAATGGGCGATAAATTTGCGGATGGCGTTAAGTTCACGCAAAAAGTTTGGCTTTATTGATGGGAGTATCCCAAAACCAGCAGCTAACTCTTCTACACTTGAAGATTGGGTAGCTTATAACCATCTATTGGTGGGTTGGATAAAACAAACCATAGAACCTAAAATCAGATCCTCAATTTCTACAAGCGAGGTGGCGAAGGAGCTATGGGATATCATCAAAAAGAGATTTTCTGTGAAAAGTGGGGCTCGGCTGCAGCAACTACGTAACTCGTTAGCCACATGTAAACAGAATGGATTGTCGGTAGACGACTATTTTGGGAGGCTAACGAAGATTTGGGATGGCATTAGGGAATGTATGAACACAAAACTGTGTAGCTGTGGAAAGTGTGAATGCGACCTTAACACATCACATGAAGCAGAACGTGAGGTCCTTCGGGTCCACGACTTTCTTTCCGGACTTGAAGAATCAGCTCATGGTGTCATTCGTTCTCAAATATGTGCAATAACACCACTCCCAGACCTTGATAGCGTGTACCAGACCATAGTTCAGAATCAAACTATCCGTTCCACAGTTGCTCAGGAGACTCAAGTCATGAGTTTTGCTTCTCAACTTAGTCGTGATCAGAATTCCCGTCCGAATACAAGCTTACAGCCGACGTCCCCCTATCCTGGAAACAAGGATATGTCAAGAAAGTGTATTGTATGTGGGCGTACGGGACATGAAGCAAACGTGTGTTTTCGTGTGGTTGGTTATCCTGAGTGGTATGGAACATCAGGAAGGGGTCGCGGAACATCAAACAGAGGTCGAGGTACTCAACCTCGTGCCAATAGTACACGAGTTCTTGGAGCGAATGCTGCTGCAGTTTCGACACCGGTAGTCCTGACGGAAGCCGATAGACAAGGACTTACTGGTATATCAGATGAGCAGTGGAAGATCATTCAAAAAATGGTGGGCCAGAAACCTAAGACGGACACTTTGAGTGGTAAGAATATTTGTATTGATTGGATATTGGACACAGGTGCCACGCATCATATGACAGGACATATCGAATGTCTGGAGGATGTTCGTCCTATTTTTCCAGTCTCTGTAAGACTGCCCACGGGTTTGAATGTTCTTGCCTCACAACAAGGAACTGTTCGTTTAAACCCGCATCTTATTCTTCATAATGTGTATCTTGTTGATGGATTCAACACAAACTTGATCTCGTTTGGTCAATTGGTCACTGATAACTGTTTGGTGGGACAAATAACTGATAAGTTGTTATTATTACAGGACCGCACTACGAGGACGCTGATTGGGATGAGTGAAAGAGAGAGAGAGGGACTGTACCGGATGTGTGTTGCTGAGACAGTTACGTCGCTGACTACTCGAGTGGGTGAGGAATCAGTCTTATGGCATCACCGTTTGGGACATCCATCTCATCGTGTTGTTAGTTTGCTTCTTGGTGTTAGTAGTAATAAGGATTCATTTAAAAATTGTGATGTTTGCTTCCACGCTAAACAAACTCGCCAATGTTTCCCAAATAGTTCAACTTGTTCTAATGCAATTTTCGATTTGATTCATTGCGATTTATGGGGACCATATCGTACTACAACTTTGTGTGGAACTCGATATTTTTTGACCATCGTTGATGATCATTCCAGAGCAGTTTGGGTATATCTTTTAAAAGATAAAACTTCTGTCTCACGTCATTTACAAGCCTTTGTTGCGTTGATTCAAACTCAATTCTGTAAGAAAATCAAGACGATACGGAGTGATAATGGAACAGAGTTTCTGTGTCTCTCCCGATTTTTTCAAGAAAATGGGATTCAACATGAAACGTCGTGTGTTTATACTCCGCAGCAGAATGGAAGAGTAGAGCGTAAACGCATGCATATACTCAATATTGCTCGTGCTTTGCGATTTCAAGCTCATTTTCCCATCGAATACTGGGGTGAGTGTGTCAAAACCGCAGTTTACCTTCTAAACAGAACACCATCTTGGTTACTTGATGGGAAAACACCTTTCGAAAAACTTCATGGGAGGATCCCATCGTTTAAACACCTTCGAGTTTTTGGATGCTTAGCATATGCTCATAACCAGCATCACCATGGTGACAAGTTCGCAACTCGCAGTCGACGATGTGCATTTCTTGGTTATCCGATGGGAAAGAAAGGATGGTTGTTGTTAGACATGGAAACAGAGAGTGTATTTACGTCCAGAGATGTGGTGTTTTGTGAAGATCGCTTTCCTTTTGATGCTGCTCCGGAGACATTACCAATAACTGAAAGTTTGCCTGAGACTGGTGAAGTTGCGTTTGACGATTCTGATTCAGATGCTGTTGAGGTGGTAGAAGAACCAATTCAGAACGTCGACACGACTCAAGTCGATGAGACTCATCTGGAACATACTGTAGTTGTCGTTCCTGAGCCACAGACTATGGACAATGAACCTCCTCCAGTCGCAGCTCTTGCTGAACCTGATCCGGCAGTAGGAGATGTCGCCAGTTTGGGAAGAGGACATCGACAGAAAATTCCATCGTCTCGTCTTCGTGATTATGTTGTCAACACAGTCTCTCTCAATGCATCTCTCTCTCTCTTTCCTACGTCACCACCTGATCAGCCGTCCTCAGGTTCGTTATATCCACTCTCTGATGTACTTACTTGTGAAAATTTTTCGTCTAATCATTGCAGCTTCTTGTCATCGATTGAATCTCACCATATACCAAGAACGTTTCAAGAAGCTGTCCATGATAAAGTCTGGAATACTGCAATGGGTACTGAAGTAACTGCTCTTGAAGAACAACACACATGGGATCTCGAGGATCTCCCTCCAAATAAGAAAGCTCTTGACAGCAAATGGATTTATACGATCAAGTATAGGTCTGATGGAACTATTGAACGTCCAAAAGCGAGACTTGTTGTGTGTGGAAATAGGCAGAAACATGGAATCGATTATACTGATACATTTTCTCATGTTCAAAAATGACAACGGTTCGGGGTTTCTTGGACTATGCGGCTAAAAAGAACCATGAAGTTCATCAAATGGATGTTCACAACGCATTCCTTCATGGTGACCTTCATGAGGAAGTCTATATGAAAATCCCACAAGGTTTTTCATCACCGAATGAGACTCCGGTTTGTCGTCTTCGAAAATCTTTATATGGTCTTAAACAGATTACTCTCTCTTTGTGTATTTTAAACGGGGTGTCACTATCAGAATACTAGCATATGTGGATGACTTGATTATCTCAGGCAGTAGTCCAGATGATATTAAGTCACTAAAAGACTACTTATCAGTGTGTTTTCACATGAAGGACTTGGTTTTTCTTAAATATTTTTTGGGAACAGAGGTTGCTCGGAGTGCATCTGGGTTCTATTTATGTCAAAGAAAATATGCTACAGACATTGTTACAGAGATGTGATTACTTGGCTGCAAGCCTGCGGGCTCCCCGATGGATCAGAATCATCAACTCGGCCGCGTTACAGGTCCGGTGATTGCTGAACCAGAACGATATCGACGACTAGTGGGTCGACTGATCTACTTGGCTGCAACACGTCCGGATCTTACATACTCTGTGCACATTTTATCGCAGTTTATGCAGGCTACAAAGGAAGAACACTGGCTTGCAGCATTGAAGGTTGTTCGATATTTGAAAGGCACACTCGGTCAGGGAATTATACTCAATGCAAAGTCTTCTTTTCATGTCACTGGCTGGTGTGATTCGGACTGGGGGGCGTGTCCCACTACTCGTCGCTCACTTTCCGGTTGGATAGTCCAGATAGGTTCATCTCCTATCTCTTGGAAAACAAAGAAACAGGACATTGTGTCGTGTTCATCAGCAGAAGCGGAATATCGTGCAATGGGAGCGATCACGAAAGAATTCTTGTGGCTCAAAGGATTACTTCGGGAAATTGGTATCGACCATTCTGAGCCAATGACGTTGCATTGTGATAGTCAACCTGCGATTCATATAAGCTCTAATCCGGTGTTCCATGAACGTACGAAGAACATTGAGATTGAGTGTCATTTTATTCGAGATGAGATTGTTAAGGGAGTTCTCAAGCCGACTTATGTATCAACAAAGGAACAGCTTGCGGATATTCTTACTAAAGCTTTGGGAAGAAAGGAGTTCGAGACTTTTCTATTCAAGTTGGGCATTCGAAACTTACATGCTCCAACTTGAGGGGGGGGGTATTACGAGATATATACGATATATACCATATATTCGTGTATATCTACGTTATTAGATAATTTCCTATTCTATAGATTAACATTAATCTCTCGAGGGTTTTGTATCAGGAGACTATATATACTTTGTAATCTCGAACTCAATAACACAAGTTGATATTCAGCAATTCATAAGTTTGTCAGAATATGATCACTGGTGAACAGCTAGACTAAGAACATAGAAATTTGATAATAGCAATAGCATCTTAAACCCCTGCCAATAGCATCTAAAACCTTTGCTCTTGCTATGGAAACAAACGAACACGAGTCTGGTGATTGAAAATTAACAACAACTGATCCTAAACACACAAATGTTACTCAATTGTGTATGTATGTAACACACAAATGTTACTCAATTGTTAGATAGAAATGAAACCAATAAAACTTATTCACGACTCCAAAGTTCATAGTTCGGACACTAACCATAAATAAAAATGATTTTATATGTTCTTCTTCTCTGTTTGTCCATTTTTAAAACTAAGCTACTGTAGTGTGAATGATTCCATTAACTTGTTATAATCATAGAATTCCAATGCAAATTTAAAATCCTGATTTTTTTTTCCATTTTAAAATTCTTCAGAAGTTTGTTTCAGTGTTTGATTCTAACGCATCCAGATATACAATTTATCTTTAATTACGTGTGTCAAAATATGTATGTTCCTATGGTTGCAGATTTCACAGTTCCGAAGTGCATATTGAGATACTTGCAAGGAATGTTCCATATGGATCTGACAATCATATCTAACTAAGACATATTTCACACTGAGCTTATAGTATAGTGAGTTGACAGGATGTGAAAAACAAGAAGATCAACTAGTGACAGACCTTTTACATTCTTGGGCTGGTATGTGCGTCACGGTTCTGTACAGAAGCAGAGTACTTAGCACTTGGATATGTTCACTTATGAGACACTGGTCTTCACTCAGTTCCAAAGCTCTATTGTGATAACACCTATGCCATGTATCTAGTTATCTACTACGTAAGGCCTGCTCTACATAATAGACTGGATCACTGTACTATAGATTTCAACAAATAATGCTTTGCTTTGGGAATTCTATTACTCTATGATAAATAATTGGATGATATTTTCACCAAGTCTTACCTAATTGTTTATTAGGGAAATTTCAATTCTATGATACTTTTGATACCACTTTTCAAATATACCATTAATATTATTTTCATAAATATCCTAAATTTGTGATAAAATAACACTAAGCTAATTTTCTAAATATTTATAAAGCATTTAGAAACCCAACCTCTTAATACTCAACTTTAAGCTATGATCACTAAAACTTAAACCCAAAGGTTAGTATATTTTTATGCTATTTTTGAAAAGTAGTATTTAACTTGTTGTATTTTAAACAATTTCTCTTGTTTCTCTTAACAACCTATGTTCTAATCAAATCTAAAGTTGAATTACAAAACATATTTAATTTAGTGTGGTGGCTGAATATGTATAAGTCATTTTGCATATCAAGAAACCCAATCTTTTCCCAACTCTTTAAGGGGGGTGTATTCAACTATGAATTTAAGGTGATTTGTATTAAAATGACAAATCCACTATAATTCAAATGTAAATTTTTTTTTTTAAAAAAAATTTAGTATTATTGAACTTGCCATTTAATAAAACACTCTGAAATCCACTGTTATTGAATAAAATTTAAGTTGAAGGTTTTAGAGTGCTTTAATTATTTTTAGAGTGTTTGAAAGTAGTTTATTAATTATAAAAATAAAAATCCAAATCTCATAGTTTTAGATGAGATTTTAGAGTGTTTTAACAAAAATATCATAAATTCTCCAATTCACCTACAATCATCTAAAAGCTTATTAAAAATCGAATCACTTCAAATTTCAGATTCAATACACCCCCCTATAATTCCAGTACCATCGAACGCAGCAGCTTCACTCAAGTCGACGACAATTCCTACAGTCACAAGATCAAGTTTAATTCACATGTTTTCTGACTAACTCGGAGACTAACAGCTCAATGCTCTTGAAATCACCCATCTTTGAGTAACCATCTAGGGAACTCTCTTTCTTCCATCTCTTTAAAATATATATATATATATATATATATATATATATATATATAATCTAAACCTTTTCGACTCACAAGACAGGCATGACACAAAAGCCTGAGACACCAAAGCCAGATCGGTCCTATGAATGCCACGACCCAAATCATTCAGCTTCGAGAAGATGAGGCTGTCAATGTAAACATTAGCTAACTTCCTAACTAAACCTTTATCCAAGACAAATCCCAAACCTTAGAGGATTTTCACTGAGAGTTTCTCAAAAGTAACATAATGCAATTAAGATAATTAGAAAATATGAAAGAAAGTGAGATGGGTCTCAATTGAGCAGTTGTAGTAAAATATAGGGACACGTCGTTAGCTAGAGAGAGAGAGAGAGAAAACTTTAAGCGTCGTCGTTCCCGCCCGGCGTTCGACCTGTTGTCGACGCCAGAACTCTGCTCCTTTTCCTTCATATCTTTTTCCATTTTCCTTTAACGGCGCCTCTTCGAGATGCTCGTGGCCTCTGGTTTGTTCAGTTTTTCAAATCTCAGATCTGGTCGCGTGTAGCTAGTCTCAGGCGGTTCTCGGGCCTCTGGAGTCATGGCGAGTTGAGACTGGAAGATGGTTATTCGTTGGAGGTCGGCTTTTAGGGTTTGGTTATGGATCGGAGCAATTTTCCCTTGACCACTCTGTTCTGTTTCGATGATGGCATATGTTTTCTAGAAGCTCTTCTCTGGGCTTTATTTGTGCAGGTTGTTGGAAGAACTCTGGTGGTGGTTTTGTCATTCGCACCCGCTTTTCTTCATTTCGGGCGTTCAGAAGCTTCGGTTCCTGTTTGGTGGAGTATTCTTTTGTGTCTCGGCGGCTTTGTTTAGGATCCAAGCTCATGGATCAAGTGATGAAAAAGTCTTTGGTGGTAGTTTAAGCACCCTTCTGGTGGAGAGCCTATTATGGTCTGAAACGAAACTACTGCTCAGAGTACGGAGTAATCATTATTGCTTCATTGGTGTTTGCATCCGCTGAATAAGGCTTGGGATAAGCTGTCCCAAGGGATGAACATGTTCCTCGATGTTGAGCCGGTAAGGTCCAAGTCCTAATTCCAATCAAATGGTGATCTCCAGCTATGGTCAAATTTGAAATCTTTGTTTAGGTATTAGTTTTCAGGTCTTGGTCTTGTCCCTGTAATAGTGTGGTCGAAGAGGCAACTCTTTTCACGGTTTGTGATAAAAAGAGTTTGTTCTCATGGTGGCTAAGTGATTGGATGAGTGATAAGGTAATTTAGGCTCCAAGTGAGTGGGCTTAGGTGATACTATATCCTCATCCTCATATCACAAGTGGTTAAAGTCTCTGTTGAGACATTGCGGTTACAATTTGATTGTACAAACTCTTTGGTGAATGAAAATTTGATGTTGAGTTACAAAAAAAAAAAGAGATGGTTCTCTTTAAAAACTAATTGTCAAAAAAAAACATTGAGATTCTTACTATATGTGTTTGCATTTCATTGGTTTAAACATTTTATGTGATTTTAAATTTGATTATTTAACTACAATTAATAAAAAATACTGTTATTATATTTGTTATTCTGTTACCACTAAGTTACTAACTATGCTTTTAGAATCTTGTCATAAGGTTCCTCCATTTTTCACAATACCACGCAAACTATGCATAAGCTTTAAGAATGGGCACCTATGTATTCAGTGTCGGCCTTATACCAGTGTTGGAGGTGCAGCAGCACAGGATCCACTAATTTTAAGGAACCATAATTTAAAGGATTTACATCTGTTAATCTTTAATATATAGTATAACAAGGCTCAATTGTATTTGTAATTGTTTATTAAATAAGAGTCAAATATTTGTATTTGGCCCAACACGTGACCAAATCTAACACAATTATATAACTGAAAAAAATTGGTCTGAGGTAGGTCTCTCTTCTCGTCGTCTCAGCGGCCATAAAGATGGAAATCTGAATTTCAACTCTCAGGATTTGAAGGTAACTCAAAATCTATTGAACAAAGCTTTTATCTTTATCCTAATTTGATTTAGCCGTCTGAGATTACTTATTTCATTTTATAAATAGATAATTTTTAATTGTATCAATCTAAATTTTTATCCTTCTATTTTCTCTCCTTTTGTTTCAAGCTTCTCTATACTTCAACAAAACAAAATTCAAAGCATTTAGAAGATTGCAGTTGTCATCATTCTCTTATTTCCTCCATCCTCGTACCAATCCAGGTTCTATTATCTATTCTCAAACTAATAAATATTAGATTATTAGAATTGTTAATTTAAATATGGGTCCATCTGGTCATGCTAAAAGAGAAAAGAAATACCATAGAGAAAATTTCATTAGATCACAAAAAGGATCTATGGATAAATTTATTGTAAAAGAAACACATGAAAAAAGAAAAAAAAATGATCATATTAAAATAAATATGAGAAATACCCTAAGATAGACCTAAAAAAATTTTTGTCACAAAAATAATCTTTAAAGAAAAAAATGACAAAAATAACATTTATTAAAGGTGTAAATATATATATTTATACCCCTTGGGTTAATTAATCTAAACTTAGGGTTTAGAGTTATGGGGTGGGGCTTTGGGGGTGAGGTTTAAGATTGGAAAAAAATAAAAAATATTAATTTAAAAAAAATAAAAAGATATAGTTTGGTTATTTTTGTTTTTGAAGGTTATTTTTGTGACAAAAACTTCAAAAAGGGGTTATTTGAGAGATTTGTCCTATTAATATTGGTGATTCTTGTAATGTTAATATTGGTGAATCAAGTTCTCATGAAAATATCAATAATATAGATAATATACAAGTTTTGAATACTTTTGAAATCCCTGATAAAGAAAATGTTGGTACTGCTAGCTTTCTTGATTTATATGATCAAAGAAATTGGGACATGCTTAATGTAAAAATGATAATAATATTAGCAGTAAATGGACCAAAAAGATATTTTTTTTATTGTAAAAGATCCTAAAAACAAGGTTCATTGAAGATTTGTTTCTTCTTGCTATACTAGAGATTTGCCTAATGGAGAAACAAGTGATAGAAAATGGCTAATTTATTCCAAAGAATTAGATAAAGTTTTTTGCTTTTGTTATAATTTTTTTAAGAAATGTATTAAAAAAAAGTCAGCTAGCAAAAGATGGTCTTTTGGTTTGGTTTCATATAATTCTTAGATTAAAGGAGGGTGAAAAAAGTAAAAAACATATGCTTAACATGAGTGCTTGGATTGAATTAAGACAAAGATTTAAAAAAATGAAACTATTGATAAAGTTGCTCAAGAACAATTTAAGAAAGAAAAGAAATATTGGAAAATGTAATAATAAGAATTATTGCTATTGTTAAATATCTTGTCAAGCATAATTTGGCATTTCATGGGAAACATGATAAGTTATATGAAAACAGTAATGGTAATTTCTTTGGATTAATAGAGATGTTAGCAGAATTTGATAGTGTTATAAAAGAATATGTTTCTCCAATTACTAGTGCTAGTAATCATCATCATTATCTTGCTCATAATATTTAAAATGAATTAATTCTATTGATTGTTTCAAGAATTAACTCAAAAAAATCATTACTAGGATAAAAAGGCAAAATATTTTTCAGTGATTTTGGATTGTACTCTTGATACTAGCCATCAACAGCAAATGACACTAATCTTAAGGTGCGTTCATTTTTCTTCAAATTTTGATAAGGTAGAAGAGTATTTTGTAGAATTTTTAAAAGTAGATGACACAACATGTTTAGGACTTTTTGAAATATTAAAAGATATATTAAAGTCTTTAGATCTTGATTTAGATAATGTGAGAGGTCAAGGTTATGACAATGGATCAAATATGAAAAGACATAAACAAGGTGTACAAAAAAGATTTTTGGATATAAATCCTAGAGCTTTTTATACACCATGTGCTTGACATAGTCTAAATTTGGTTTTGTGTGATATTGCAAATAATTTTATGAAAGTCAAAGAATTGTTTTGGTGTGGTGCAACGTTTGTATTCTTTGTTTGCTAATTCTATAAAAAGATGGGATATTTTAAAAGCAAATGTGAAAAATTTTACTCTTAAGCAATTATCAAAAACTCGATGGGAAAGTTATATTGAAAGTATTAAAGCCATTAGATTTAGATTATAGATATAAGAGAAGCTTTGTTTGAAGTGAGTGAAAATGATAATGATCATTTGATTCAAAGTGAATTAAAGTCTTTAGCAATAAATGAACTTAGTAGTTTTGAATTTATATTATCTAGTGTTATTTGGCTTGACATATTGCATGTGGTGAATATGGTTAGCAAAAAGTTACAGTTAAAAGATATACAAACTGAAATTGCCATGATTGAGGTAAGTGGACTGATTTCTTATTTTATAAAGTATAGAGAAATTGGTTTTGTTGATGTTATGATGAAGGCAAAAGAAATTGTTAATGAAATTGGTATTGAAACCAGTTTTTATTCAAAAACGTGTTATTCGTAGAAAAAAAAAACAGTTTGATGAAACTAGGGATAATGAAACTATATTGTCGGTAGAAGAAAATTTTAGGATTCAAAATGTTTGTATATAATAAATCATGCCATTAGTTCTGTTGATAAGAGATTTGAACATTACAAACTATATGAAAATATATTTGATTTTTTATTTGATTCTGATAAGTTGAAAGTGTATAATGATGATAGTTTAAAATCTTGTTGTAGTTTTTGAGAAAATAGTTTAAAAACTAAAGATCTGGTAGATATAGATGGAGATGAATTTTTTCTTGAACTTAAGTTTATTAAAGAACTTTTACCAAACAAAAAGATGGGTGCATGTGATGTTTTGAATTTTCTTGTAGAATTTGATAAGTTCCTAATACTACAACTGCATATAAAATTTTACTAACTGTTTCTATTACTGTTGCTTCTGCAGAAAGAAGTTTCTTCAAACTGAAGCTTTTAAAGTCATATCTAAAATCACTTATGTTACAAGAAAGATTAAGTGGATTAGCTTTAATAGCAATTGAGAACAATTTTTCGGAAGAATTAGATGTTGAATCTTTGATTGATGAATTTTTTTTAAAACATCTAAATAGAATGGTTTTATTTGGTTGAGTGATTACGAGCAAAAAATTCAAAAATAAAGAAGTGTTTTTTTTTTCTAAATTGTAATAGTTATGGTTTATTTGTTTTTTGTATTTAATATGGATGTAAATTTTTTATCTGATTTTTATTAATAAAAGGTTTTTCTTAGGGCCCTTTTTGGGGTGCTAGCACCAAGTCAAATTAGTGACTAAGCCGGGCCTATGTGTACTAATAAGAACACAAAAGATGGACGAAAGAGACAGCTTTTACTGAAACTTTACATTACTTTTTGGATAAATCATTACAGAGAGGTTACATTGTCATATATATAAAGATTCTAGACAATCAATACACGACAAGTGGTCTGATCTTCGGATTGGAGAGAGTCGTATCAGTTATGAAGTTACAGTGGCATCTTCTTGTTGTTTGGGCTGCAGTTGAAAGTCGAGGCCCATTTGCGAAGTATCTCTTTTATGTACAAGGTCAAGGTTCCAGAGTCATCTTCCTAGAGATCAAGCTCTGATGCATTTACTCTATTCTCTTAAGCAACCCTCGAGCAAACTCGCGTAACATAGTCACGCATACAACCATAAGACTCCAAACTTTTATGAACAGTTATCTAATTCTAACAAATCAAATTTCGAGTATTGTGTTAGTAATGTGTCTCATATGGTAGGTACAACTTGTCCAAGTGTCATAGAAATAATGTCATTTAATTTAGTGATACCGACAAAAAAATCAGGTAAATATTTTTCGTAGTGAATAATTTATTATAATAATAAGTTTTTTTGTATCTATTATATAATAAGTAAGCAATATAAATATACAACAAAATAGAAAATTGGGTATTTTCAATATTTAATTTGACTATCAGATTAAGAAAACATTGACTAGAGTCTGTGGGTAAAAAGCAGCATCTAGATAGTCTATAAATCTATGCAAAGAAAAGTTTCCTTTTGTATTGTTTATAAAATTTAATTTGTCTTTTTCCTAAACATAAAAGTTTGGATAATATAAACATTGACTGTCTCACATGAGATAGAAAGCTCGTCGCAGAGTATCAAGAAAGAAATTGCCATTAGGAGATAAAGAGAGAGAGAGAGAGAGAGTGAGATTTGGTTTAAGGGCTTAATCTCACCTAAAGGCTATAAAGCAAAGACAAAAGTGATTACACATGTTATCCCTAACTAAAGGCATTAAAATGGTCTTAAAGAATAATCTATTTGTGCCACTCGCGAGGAAATAAAAAAAAAAGTAGCATAATACGACGATCGAACTCAACAACTTGCAGGAAATTACGTTTAGCTTAAAAGTAGTTACAATTTCTAATTTAATCCAATTTTATGTTAACTACTACATCTCTCTTCCTCACATATGTATCCTAAGTGTATTGATAAATCATATGCTCATCCAACAACACCATCTTCACTAATTAGTCTATATACATAATAAGTGACTCACAATTACATATCTCCAAATACACCCAGGTACAATTTATAATTTAATCCATTTCCAAAACAAAATCCAATTGAGATTATTATTTTTTTCTAGCTAAACAAAAGTTCTATGTATTGGCTTCTTGACTCCTGAAGAAACTCAAAATTTAAAACCTGATTTATCACTCGTTATAACCACTTGTATCACTTGGAAAGCCATGAAGATAATCATATCAAGATCCAATTCCTTCTAAATAAAGTTTAACCACGTAGTTCGATAATCCCTCCGACCACGTGACTGTCATTGGATCTGTCAATTTACTAACATTAAATCTTTGAATCGAAACTTTAAGTTGGCCTAATCAAGAAAGTCCACATCTTCTTTAGGGGTTGAGAAAAATCTTCACCGTATCTTCTACATAGAACATGTAACAATAATAAGTTCTTCATTATTTATTATAGTGAGAGATATTGAAAGCCACCTCTAAATCTAAACATATCATAAATATTAGTATAATTTTCGATAATTTCCTTTGCGTATAATTTGTTTGGAATTTTATTTTTGTATATCAACCATAGTTACTAATTGTTATATATATATATATATATATATATATTGCGTATAATTTGTTTGGAATTTTATTTTTGTATATCAATCATAGTTACTAATTGTTTATATACATATATATATATGTGGTATTGGTTAGCCAATGACATGTCTTTGCTGGATTACTTATATCTCTATTGATTATTGTTAATTAGTAATCACTGTAACTATAAGATGAGTCGAATTATTAGAGGACCCCTTGGTAGTATTACAGACCGCCGTATAATCGAATATGCATGATTAGCCGTTGTTCGACTTTGAACTTTGAATATATGGAATTGACCTCAATTATTTTATTTAAGTAGGATGGTTCTACAATAATAATTTCTTAAGCTTTTGTTCTAACCAATTTTACCAGTAATAGCTAACTTTATTATTTAACTTATTTTTAATTTGTATAGTATAAAAAACTGTACACATTAATTTATACTATTTTGGAACTTTTGTGTTAAGTCTTGAAAACAAAATAACTAGTTCTAATATTAGTTTAGAGTATTTTTTTTAAAATATGCAAATTTAAAATGGCACAAATTTTCAAAAATAAAATATATCAAAATCATCGTAATATTGGTATTTATTTGTTCCAAACTGTTGAACAATGGGTTTGTCAGACTAAATATTTAATCTCCGAAAGGTGACGACAACTTCGAGACAAATGTGATGCAGTTCTAATATTCAACAGAAATATTCAGATATATAAGTATATGTTGAGATTTTTATTATTATTTACGGCAGTGCGGTGCAGTGTGGTTCTTCACCATTTGAAACCAAACTAATTAATCGGTTATGTAAACTTTAATTTAAATAAATTAGAAATATTGATTTAATTGGTCTAGTTCTCATTCTAGCTTAGCAGAGTCGAAACTCATAAACATCTCTAGCTTCAAATACGTTTTCTTTCTTTCTTTTTTTTGCTAAAAGCTTCAAAAGGTTAAAGCAAGTAACTATAATTGATTAAATGACTGTGTTTCTGTTACAAAATGCTAGTAGTACACTTTAATAGTAGACATTGACGTTCAGATGTCTAATCGGATTTCAGTTCAGATTCAATTAGATTTTTTTTTTGTGGAATGAAATTTGACCATATTTGGATATTTTTAAAATTCGTTTCGAACTTGATTTGGATTTTTCGTATTCGTTTTGGATATTGTAACACATTATAAACTTAAATAAACCCATTTTTAACTTCTGTTCGGTTCTACATTTAATTTAGTTACCTAGATACTTGTTTGTGCTTCAAAAATTCACACTTTACTTCACAAAATTAGTAAGTTCAAATGATTTTCACTAACAAAAACTTTGTGAAATGATTTAGAAGTGGTCGTTATTAATAGGAGAAAAACACACACAAAAAATTAGCAACTAACAAAATTTATTAAAGTAGAAAATGTAATTTAAGTTTCAAAATAAAGTAACACTGTTTAAACTTCAAAAACAAACATATACATAGTTGATTTTCATATGAATTGTTAAAGCATAAATTTTTTTATCTTTGAACAAATACCAAATATATATTAAATATTTTAGTTACTTATGCACCTTATAGATATTTATTTACATAATCAACAATATTTTAAATTATTTTAGGCATTTATTCTCAGTTGAATATATGTTTAGTATAAGTTTTTTGTTTGGGATTTTGAAATTTAGGATTTTAAGATATCTATTCGTGTTCGAGTTCGGTTTGGATAAAACTTATAATCTTAAATACCCTATAACAAAATCTGTTTAATATTTATTTTAGATTCATTTTTACCAGTCGAATTCGGTTTGGGTTTTTGGATTTTGTTTATTTGTTTACCCCTATAATAGTGTATAAAAGGAGAAGATCGGTATCTTATCCAGTTACAAATGAAAGAAATCTGATATTGCTTAGGATGACAAAATAATTGCTGATAAAAGAAAGGAATAAAAAGCAAATATTGTTTTTTTTTTGTAATTTGCTACTACAAAATAGGAAGCGGCAAAGGCGAGGCAATCAAGTATCCAATTTATAAAGAGTAAGGTAGGGAAGAAGGACCCATGCATATCTAATTGATAATGTCCCCTTACGTAGGGGATTTTAAAGATCTCTAATATCTTATTTTACCAATTTTGTAATTCAAAGTCTACTCTTTGCTTTTCTGCAAGAGACCAAATCAAAATAAACTAACATTTTAGAGATAATTGAGTAATACCAGAGATAACGGATAATTATTCTGTAGAAGTTCTACTTACAACCCTTAAATATTTCTGGAGCTTCAATTTCAATTTTCAACCATGTCCTAAGCTTAACATATTTAGCAATATTATATTACGTACTAATGGTATTCCAATTGATTTGCTTTTGTCATTAACTTATAGATTCAACTCTACAGATTTTCACGTTAATTTAGATCGTTTTATGAATTAGTCTCTTTTAAACATAGTAAACGAAGTAATGTGTACATGAAATATTCCGCTATAAAATATGGCAACAAGAAGTCGATTAGATACCATATTGATATGGTCAACCCTAGAATCTAATTTGATTTCCTTGTTTACTTTTACCGGAAGTAGGGCTGGGACTTCGGATATTTGGGTCGGGTTCGGGTAGGATCCGATCGGGTCCGAGTCTTTCGGATAAATGAAATCTATACCCAATAGGTACTTAATAAATATTGGTTCGGGTTTCGGATCGGGTACCACCGGTTTCGGTTTGGTTCTGGGTACCCATTTATTATGTGAGTCATATATATATTTACAAAATATACTTATTTACATATAATTTTTTTTATTTTTTAAGGAAAAATAATTTAAATCGTATATATATTAATAATTTATAGTAAAATGCAAAGATGTTGAAGTAGCCAAGTGGTAAGACCCTTGTCATTTTGTCCATCAAACCCGGTTTCTACCCTCGGAAAGTACAAATCTATGTTTTTTAAGCATAGAATTTGGTTTAAACGGGTACCCGTTCGGTTCCGGGTAAAAACCGAAACCGAACCGATACCCGTGGGTAATCATCACTGATACCCATCGAATAAATTGACAAGGACCGAAACCGAACCGAACCGGTCCATTTCGGGTCGGATCCGGTTCGGGTAAACGGTTCCGGTTAAAAGTCCCAGCCCTAACCGGAAGAAACATTTTTAACGGTTCTAGTTTTTTTTGGTGGTAGTAACAGGTCTAGTTAAAATCTCTAGGTATCCACTAATCGCAAAATGAACAAGGACCGTTTGTTTCATCCTTTGTTATTTTATCTCGAGGATTCATTTATATGATTTATCTAAATGATCCATCCAAATATTATTGAAACTGTTTGTTTGTCTATCCAAATGAATAATCTAGATGAATCATCTAAAAAAACTTATGTTTATTTCTTTATCACTATCTTCATTTAGATGAATTTAGTACCCAAATTACTTATAGAAACATTTACACTCTAGGTTACTTTTTGAGTTTCTTATTACATTACAGGTCACTTATCACTACCACACTTTTCTTTAACTAAATTCACTTTTAACTTGTAAACTCATATCAACTATCATTACACTATCCAAAGAGGGTCTTATCTTTCTTCTACGTCTTCTTCCTCTTAAACTTTTTTTTTTGGAAAATAAGATTGATTCTTCCAAAATAATTTCTCTTGAAAAATTATCTTTAATCATTGTTTATATTTTTCAATCTTTCTTTTAAGATACATGAAGCTAAAACGCCGATGATGGTTACAACGTCAACGGTGGATACATTGGATACATTGACGAAATTAGAATTCTCATCTTTGGACCACTGGGTACATCATCACTACATTCTATCTCAATTTTTCCAACGTGTAACCTCATCTATGACCAACACAAGAAGCCCAAGAGTAACGGTTAGCTCTGTTGTGAGAAACTCGAGAGCATTAATGTCTAATTTTTGTTTTTTCACATTTAATCCTTTATATTTTTTATAATTTTTTTTGACTTCAAATTCTTTAATTGTGCATAAGTCTCCTTGAATTAACCCCTATTTTTTTCTTTGTTCATTCTAACATTTCCTTATAATTGTATGAATGGTCCTTTTATCTTTTGATTACTTTCATTTTTACCCAAAAACTACCAAAATAAATAAATTTAGCTTTGATTTTACCTTACCAGTTATGCACTTCAACCCTTGGTGATGCAATTGAACACATATATGAACTAAAAACACCCTAATACATTATAAAACTACTTAAAATGAACTAAAATCAAATAGTAAGAATAATTAAATTTACGAGATATCAATAATATAGCTTCACTTTCACTTGTATTGATTGTATTTGATTGTCTTATCCATTAACTTTTTACTTAACGATTACATCAAGTTTGTGATATATTTCATTGTAAATAAAGAAGATCAACTTCTAAAGAGAATAGAATATGAGTATATGAACACCGAGTAAAATGGGTCATATTAGGTGTATATTCCCCTTGTATACACAAGATTTAATGTACACATGTACACATGATTCAACTTTACCATCCACGTGTACATATTATTAAATGTACAACAATATTGAACCTTCATCATCTCTTTATCAAACATCACCTGACCTCAAGAACCTTGTTGTAATAAGTGATAGAGACTTTAGCATACCCCTCTATTTAAAGACAAAACATATAACTTATAACTACTATCCTTTCGATCCAACCACCACCATTCAACAAGCATGTGTACAGCCTCATCACAAACATTAATGTATTGTTGCCACTAGACTAAAAAATTTGAAAGGTTAGGTTTTATTCGTTAACCCGTTATACTGGTTAGGTACATTGAGTTACCAATTTTTTTGTTAACTTATTCTACCAACTATCAAAGATTATGTTTTATTAAATGGTGTACACATGGATATTTGTAAACCAATTTTACATGCGAATGTTTGTTAACGGGTGTACATGTGAACCTTTGTACATGTGGACATCGAGATTTGTGTGTACATTCTAATGCTATGTAGATGTACAAATGTTAAAACTTACAAATGTAATTATATTTGTAAATGTCTATAGAGGGAACAAAAACACCTAATTATTGCAAGACTACAAGACTCTACAAATATTCATTTATTAGTTTCTCTTTAAGTTGTAGTTCAAAACTCATACTCCATTAATCAATGATCAATCTATTTTCTTTGTTAACTCATTTTGCCTAGATCGACCACCAAATTTGTACTTTTCATATTTTGAAAGATTAACTTTTACTAAATATGTGTACCTATAAATCATTGCATAAGTTAAATGGTGTACATGTGTATTGTTATAGGTGTGGGGATACTGAATTTTTGTGTGCATAATGTCATGTACATATGACTACATACAACTATAATTAAAACAACATACACAAGAGATGATTTATACTCTATGAGAAGACAAAGACCTCCTATAAAGCACGATTTATTTTCTTCATTATTCATCATCTCTTTGATATTTCATAATTTTGATGATTTTAGGATTTTATTTTAATTTATTTAGATATCTCATAATTCATTTGGATCATTTAGATTGCATATTAAATGTATATTTTCATTAATGTATTTATTTGCATATACATGAGTTAAAATGAATGTTAAAAAGTTTGAGGTGAAATAAAAAGGTCAATTTTGCAAATTTAAAAGTTTGAAGTCAAAAATAAAATAGTTAAGGACAAAACGAGCAAAAAGGTGATAATTGACCATTGTTGTTCTTAAGTTTTATTTTCTGGTAGATTGGACAAGCCATAGCCACTTAAGACGGCCATGACGGTGGATCTGACTGTGGCGGAGTGATTCAAAGGTGATTCTTTGACGAGGAATGATGTAGCAACAAGGAGTTCGCTATAGATTATTTACGTAGGAGCTTGACGGTGAAAAAGTTCACCATGGATCTCTGCAAACAATTTGTTACATGAATCCAGAATTTACAAAGTGATACTAATTTATTTTAAGAATCTTACACTTTGACTTAAGTTTTAAAGAATTTCACTTCAACAAAAAAAATTTAAGATCAATCGCCTAGAAAAAATAGAACATGATATAAGAGAAATAAGAAGATGAAAAGACAGAAAAATAGTGGGTCCTACCAATTTTATTCTTGTTACACTTTAATTAGAAAAGAAATGGATAAGTTAAAAAAGTGTTCCAAATGCACAAAGTGTTCTATAATGTAATAAAAACCTATAAAGTAACCTTGAGTGTAAAACACTCTTACTTATATACCCATATTTAGATTTAATAATTTTTATTTTTATTTCACTATATTAATTTTTACTAATTACTTAAATATAATTATTTGAAAATATGGTTTTTGCGAGAAATATATTTTTTGAGTTAGTGGAAATATATATATATATATATATTTATAATTTTGGCAGAGAAACACCTTTTGCGACTTTTGGCAGAAAAACGCGTTTTTACGGTTTTACGGTTTTGGCAGGAAAACAAGTTTCTAGGATTTTGGCAGAAAAACACGTTTTGTGATTTTGGCAGAAAAACACGTTTTACAATTTTAGCGAAAAACAAGTTTTTGCGGTTTTGCGGAAAAACACGTTTTTGAGGTTTTGACGGGAAAAATCATTTTTGCAGTTTGGTGAGAAACAAGTTTTTACGGTTTTGGTGGGAAAGGTATTTTGTGGTTTTGGCGGGAAACTACGTTTTTGTGGTTTTGGCGGGAAAACGCGTTTTTGTTGTTTTGGCGGGAAAACGTCTTTTTGCTGTTTTGGTGAGAAAACGCATTTTTGCGGTTTTTGTGGAAAAACACGTTTTTGCGGTTTTGACGGGAAATCACGTTTTTGTGATTTTGGTGGGAAAAGACATTTTTACGGTTTTGGCAGGAAAACATGTTTTTTACGGTTTTGGTGGAAGACGTGTTTTGCGGTTTTGGCGAGAAAACATGTTTTTGCGGTTTTGACAGGAAAACATGTTTTTGCAGTTTTGGTGAGAAAACACATTTTTTTTTGGTTTTGATGGAAAATGTGTTTTTATGGTTTTTGCGAGAAAACATGTTTTGCGGTTTTGATGAAAAACGCGTTTTTGCGGTTTTGTTGGGAAAGTATACTTTTTCGTTTTTAGCGGAAAATATGTCCTTTGATTTTGTAGTTCTAGCGGGAAAATGCGTTTTGTGAGAAAATGTGTGTTTTGCAATCTTGGCGGAAAAATGTATTTTTTCGTTTTTGGCGGGAAGCATTTTCGCTATTTTGGCGGAAAAATGCGTTTTTCTGTTTTTGGCAAAAAATATGTTTTGTAGGTTTTGACGCGAAAATGTATTTTGTGGGTTTTGGTGAAAAAATACGTTTTGCAATTTGGCGGAAAAATGCAATTTTTTTTTTGGCGAAAAATGCGTTTTTCAATTTTGGTGGAAAAATGTTTTGGTGTTTTTGCTGGAAAAATTCGTTTGGCGGGTTTTGGCGGAAAAAGTAATTTTTGCGAAAAATGTGTTTTTATGTTTCGGAAAATGTGTTTCTGATGTTTTAGCAGAAAATATGTTCTTCCGTTTTAGCAGGAAAATGTGTTTTGTGGTTTTGACGGTAAAATATATTTTTATTTTATTAAAAAATGTGGTTTTGTAATTTTTTCCGTGAGTGACAAAAAGATTTTAGATTTAAATTTAGAATTTGTGAATTTTATAAAGGTATAATAGACTTTATATCATTTTGATAAAACCATCTCCATCCAATGGTTCAAATTGGTTGAGCTGGATAAATTTTAAAATTAAGCCTAAAATTTTAAAGTCATATAGATAACCCATCGAGATGAATCATATTTTTAATGCCTAAACAAATAAAAAAATTTCTCCATCCAAATGATTTATCTCGACGGTGAAACAAACATGTCCTAAGCCATTTTGGAGCTGTTCTTCTTTCTTTCAAAAATTTGGACATATTTTCAGATTTGATATGAGAAAATTACGTTTGACACAGCCTCGATTCTGAAGTAATTTCTAAATTATTTATTTACAAAAGTCTGCGAGTATATTAAGTTATTTCAATTCACACCGCCAAATTTCGGCTCACTTGATATACATTTATTAAACGTGATAAATCGGATGATGTAACACTAGAGCAAGTTATATATACACACAGCATTAAGTAAGGCACTAGCTACTCTTCGATATTATCTCCAACAGGATATGGAATGGACACAAAGTATTTGATGTTCATATACAACCACAAAAGGGACACATCCTTAGTTTTAATCGTACCGATCGTTGAGCTTTAATTCCATAGGTTAATTATGAAAAGGATAAATATGACACATGTTTTATGTATACAGATTCACCCCCTCCAATATATATATATAGTGTTATATACAGCAAAAACTCTATAAAATAATAAAAAAATTGAGTCTCATGTTAAAAAAATTCAAAATATGACACATATTAATAAAATAATATTTTTAGAAAATCTTATATAAATATATAGTTTTATTAAAGTTATAAATTAATAATTTATATGTGTATACATTTTATATAGTACAAATAAACCATTACATATTTGTTATATATTTATAATGGAATTATCTTTATATTTCTTAAATTTTGATGAGATTTAGTAAATTATATCTAAACCCATATTTTAATTCTATGAAACATGTTTTATATACACCAATAATATAACAAACCAGTATGAATAATGAATTTCAAAAAAAAATTAATGTATATATATATATATATATACATATATATATTCAAAATTAAATATTTTTCTCATGTTAGAAAAAATATTCTTTTGGTCATCAATATAAACATACTCAACTAAAACTCTGCAAACAAAACTGGTAATTCTACATCTATATGAACAAAAAACTATGGTTTCTTCGTAGTACTATGTGTGAGACTGTCCGCCCTTGTATTTTACGTTCGAGATATATGAATAATCTGTGAGTGATTGAAATTTCTTTTGAGGGTCTTGATATCTTCTAAATAACTTGCAAATACTAGCCATTCTTCTGGCTTCAAAACTATCTTCACCACTTGAGAACAATCCGTTGTAAATGTAACGTGAAACTGTCGTAAATTCCTTTCCATTCCATTGCTCAAATAAGCACTTTTATCTCTAAAATGAAAGGGTGAAAAAGTAACTCTTGTATTCCTTATCGCATTAGAAAAAGTATAATTTAAAATGAAAAATCTGAAAAGAAAACTATTTATAAATAAATAACTATAAGTTAAATATCATTGTTTCAAAATTATTAATTTATAAAAAAAATTACTGTATTTGATTTGATGTCATGATTGTTCTAAGGTATTTTAGATATACAAAAATCAATGAATGTTTAAACCATATAATTTTAAATGGTGATTTAAATATTTTTGATATATGATAGATTTTTTATTTGACTATTTATTCCCACATCGTTTGGACAAAAATTTTTAGACAATATATAAGTAACATGACAATTATCTATTTTGAATTAGTTTTTGTTGTGAGTTAGGACATAACATCATTTCTTCACACTAAACATTTCCCAGATATGATGTCAAGAAAGAAAAAACATTTTTTCAGATCCTAAGATATGCATTACTAGTATTACATAAAAGTTAGAATAACCACCCGATAGTAGTTTGGAAGTTCGCATTTTTCAGATCCTAAGATATGCATTACTAGTATTACATAAAAGTTAGAATAACCACCCGATAGTAGTTTGGAAGTTCGCATTTTTCAGATCCTAAGATATGCATTACTAGTATTACATAAAAGTTAAAAAAAAAAAAAAAAAAGTATTACATAAAAGTTAGAAAGCCACTATTCCGTAAACAAGAAAAAAATCAATCTCTATGAGTGGGATAGAGTATAAGCCAAACCGCTACTTATCATAAAGCACATGGAGAGATGATATGAAATATTGGGTAACTTTAACGATTATGTAACACTGTGGACATAAATATAGTGTAACACTGATATAAAACAGTTGATCTTTTTCAAAAGGAAGAATGCATCTTGATTTAGTTAATTATATATGTTCTACTAGTTAATTGACGTCAATCTTATCGATACTCATATATATATTCATTATAAATACATGAATGCTTTCTTATAATTTAATAAAGTATTTATTTTATTTTCAGCACAATATATTTGTATCGGGGACAACTTTTTTTATTCCAGCGGTTTAACTAACAGTTCACTAATTATTATACCCATAAAATCTAGGGTTCAAACTTTATAAAATATAAATATAGGGTGCAAGCCATACCGTCAAGCATGGATCTTATAGGGCGGGCGGCTCAGGATGATGTAATCAGACATGAATTCTCATACGATAGGTAGAATTATCGGTTGTAGAATCGTCTACGTAATATTCCTCATATATTGTAATAGCATAATATCTAAGCATTAATATTTTTTGCATCGTAAAGGCATTACTACTTCAGAGTCCAATTAGAAAAAAACCCCAAACACAAGTCACGAAGCATGTCATCACATTTCAACCCATCCATGCTTTTTCGTCACAACTAAAGCATGAAAATTGTATTACAGAGCCAGTTTACAGAATCTTGACCTCTAACAGATTTAGCTTCCTCAGTCCTTGGACAATCATGTGTTGACGTTTGACTGAGAGGATAAGATCTTAGCTTACTATAATGCAATGTGTGATTCATAAACGTTAAGTTGAAAATCAATCAAAAAGAACAAATTTTTCTTCTTCTCTATGTTTTACTCTTGCTTTTCACATGGTATTAGAGCTATAGAAGAGCTTTCAAAAACGTTCATTTATTCCTTCACTAAGTATATTTCAGTATGTTATTCTAAAACTCTCATCATCGAACTACCTTTTTGGAAGAACCAGTTTAAGTCATTTCTCTCTAGTTAGTCTTGTTTGGATTCATTAATGGCTCAACTCCTCACCCATTACCTACATCCATGACAAGGAATGGTGATGTTATTACAGAAGAAGCGAATTATGACTTCACAAAACCGATTCGCAAAGATTAGTTGGTGATGTTTTAGTTATTTGGTTCTTTGTCTAAGGAAGCACTCCAGTCTGTCTACGACTTACACTCTACTCATGACGTGTGGTTTAACCTTGACAAGAGTTACAAAAGAGTTTCTGCAATACGAAAACTGGATCAGTAAAGGAAGCTTCAAAGTATAACTAAAAACCATAATTCAATGACTAAGTATCTAAGCAATTTAAAAGTTATATGTCAAGTGAACTCGATAGGATGTACAATTACCGAACAAGAGATGGTCTATGTTGCCTTGAGTGGTCTAGGGAAATAATACAAATCCATTTGTATGGTCATTGAACACTCAATGGAATCGTTTTCACATATGAACTTTGAAAATTCAGTGTTCAAATGATAATCTTCAATGATAAACTCCAATTGAATATTCAGACCTTTGACAGTATTCCTCACTTAGATTCAGAGGTTACTCAATCGAGGACATGGTAACTAGAAAGGCGGATACATAGGTTGTGATTCAAACTTCTATACAACTCGAGGTCGCAATTTTCAACAATAGTTCTTTATTGGGTCTAGTTTTGGTTCAAACACAAGACCAACATGTCAAATATGGTGTTGATATGGACACTTAGCCTCGCATTTCTAAAATCATTTTGATCAAGATTATCAGTCACCAGAAAACATTCATGTACGCTCACAACCATGAAGCTTTCTTATTAGGACGGTTTTCAAAGCAAGAGTGGTAACCAAACTCTGCAGTTTCATCTCACTCTCCAACAATAGTGCTTAGCTCTAGTCTTCTGAACCTTACGTGGGTAAATGACCAGGTGTTTGTTGGAAATGGAGATTATTTTCCTATCACTCATGTTGGTTTCATAGCTCTCCACACTCCTTAATGTACATTACCTCTTGATGATGTCTTGATATGTCCTGCTATTACTAATCTCTATTGTCTGTCTCAAAGTTCACCTTCGATTATGACTCTTTGTATGTTAAGGACAAATAAACAAAGAGGGTGATAACTCAAGGAAGTAGAACTAGAGATCTTTATGTGTTGAAGGTTGCAAGGTTACAAGCCATCTACTCCACGAGGCAACATGCAACAAGTAGTTATGTAGGAAACAAGAGGCTAAGTCATACACATATGGACATCCTTCACCACCTATCAAGAAATAAAGCCATAATTATGGACTTGCTCACAATTATTTTGTGACACGTGTTAATTAGGAAAAAGTTGCAAACTTCTTTTTCTAGATTCAGAGACTATTTCTCAAACCCCTTTAGAAAGGATTCATTGTGATCTTTGGGGGCAAAGTCATGTTGTTTCATCTCAGGGGTTTCGATACTATGTTATATTTATTAACAATCATTCAAATTATACATGGTTTTATCCCTTGAAGCTCAAATCTGACTTCTTCTCCATCTTTGTTTACTTCCAAACCATGGTAGAGACACAATTCAAACATAACATTATGCAGTTTCAATGTGATGGAGGGGGTGAGTTTGTATGTATACAGTTTCTGAAACATCTCGAGTTACATGGGATTAAACAATTTATTTCATGTCCTCACACTCCTTAGCAGAATGGATCTCAGAGACATTAACATATTACAGAGCTAGAAATTATAATGATGTGTGCTAGTAAGGTTTCCCAATAGCTTTGGGTGAAAGCTTTCTTCATGCTATATTTCTTGGAAATTTTCTACCTTCTTATGCCTTACAAGATATAAAGAGTCTTTTTGGGATTGTGAATGGTCATTCACCTTCTTATACTTCGTTGAGGGTTTTTGGCTGCAAGTATTATCCCTACGTCTATCCTTTAATGAAGAATAAGTTGGATCCTAAATCACTATTATGTGTGTTTCTCAGCTATTATGAAAAATACAAAGGTGTATATAGATGTTTATATCCTCTAATAGGAAAGGTTTATATTTCATACGATGTTCTATTTGATGAAAACTATTTTCCCTTTGCTGATATTTATAGTTAGTATTGTCAGGAATCTACTTCAGATATGTTGAACTGCTTGGCATATTGTAATCCTCTTTAAAGCATGCATTTCATCAGACAATACTACTATTAGTAAAGTACTAAAGGAACTTCATCCACAAAGACAGATTATACATACTCAAGCACCTGCTATAATTTTTCAGACGATCCTCAATCATCAATTTTTTCAAAACAAAGCAACTCAAATAACTCAAATTATGTGGTTATTGAAAAAGAGATCATTCAACCAGAACCAAAGGGAGAGCAGGTCACACATTCTATGACTACAGGTGCTAAATCAGGTATCATACACCAAACCCAAAGTATGCTATGCTTTCTATCAAGTTAGATTAACATCGACATAGCATATACTTAGGATCTTGTACCTCTTAAAGAAGATTAGAATTTTTCGAGATGTAGATGGGTTTACAAGATCAATTGAATAATGATGAAAACTACTCAAATTCAAAGCTTGATTGGTTGCCAAGGGTAATGAATAAGAAAAAGGAGTTAATTTTGTTGAAACGTTTAGTCCAGTGGTCAAGACTGTGACAAATGGATGGATACTTAAGCAACTTGATGTTCAAAACACGTTTTACATTGGGACCTCAAAGAAACCGTGTACACGACTCAGCCTTCAGGCTTCGTTGATCCAGGAAGACCAAACTATGTCTGTAAACTTAAAAATGTAACGGTCTTAAAAAAGCTCCAGGAGCCTGGTTTGACAAGTTCAATAACTTCTCATTCACTTCCAGTATAGTTTTCCGCATCCATCATTGTTTGTGTATCATAAAGGTATTGATATTATCTATTTACTATTTTATAATAATGATATGACCGTCACTGGAAACAAGGTGTCTTGGTAAACACATTACTTAAGAGTCTTAATTCAAAATTTTGTATGACGTACATGGGGACAATACACTACTTTCTTGGTATCCAGGTTCATCAGTGTATGGATAGTCTATTTCAAAATCAATCCAAGTATGCTCAAGATTTTTTTTATTAATGCTGGTATGCGTGATTGTGCACTAATGCCAACACCACTTTTTTTGAAGCTTGCTAATATTGAAAGTGATGATGAATTGTTCTCTGAGCCGACTTATTTTAGAAGTTTAGCAGGAAAGCTACAATAATTAACCTTGACTAGACCTGACTTACAGTTCTGAATTAACTATATTTGCCAAAAGATGCATCAGCCAAGTGTTCCAAATTTCAACTTGTTGTAACGAATTTTGCTAAATGTTAGATGTACGTCTGAGATGGGAATCAACATCACTGATTCTACACTTGCATATTACAGTGTCTCTGATTAGACAGGTTGTAAAGATACTCCGCGCTCAACAGGGGCATTATGTGCATTTTTTGGCTCAAATGTTATATCCTCGTCAGCTAAACGACATGAAACAATTCCAAAGTCGTCCATAGAAGCTGACTATCGGACAATGTCTCTATCTGCATCAGAGATTGTGTGGTCATACACCGCTCCTTTTTGTGCTAATATATATGTAGTTTGCTTCACAACAAATCTGATGTTTCATAAAAGAACAAAATACTTTAGTATTGATTTTCCTAATGTCTAAGAGAGGCTTGTGCTCAAGTCACTAGAAGTAAAGCACATCTCAGCCACATTGCAAATTACATACATATTTACAAAGTCTTTGTCTCATAAATATTACTTCAAGCTTAAAACCAAACTTTGTGTCTCCTTACTACTTCAGATCCCACTCATCCAAACACAAAACATGAAACTTGTCATCACATCTCGGCCCTTCCATGCTTCTTCGTCGCCTTCTGCAACGGTTCTCAACACACAACTAGTGCATGAACAATGTAATATAAAGCTAGCTCAACATGATTGAGCTCTAACAGATTTGACTGCTTCAATCTTTGTGCATGTGTTTATATGCTAGCGTTTGATTTACTGAATATTCCCTCTATTTCATAAAAATATTTTTTTTTAGTATTTTGCACATATTAAAAAAACATGTTAAATCTATATAAGAAATAAATTGTTTTATATAGTTTTCAATTTTAATAATTTTTAACCAGTAGTAACTCAATAAAATCAATTAATTTTTTTAAAATTTACAATATTTTTATAGAAACATAAAAGATATATCTTTATGAAACAACTTTTTTCTTCTAAAACATGTATCTTAATGAAACGGAAGGAGTAACATTTAAGTTATTATAAAATAATATTTTTTCTATTCCATAAACATACACTTTTCAGTATTTTCACATATATTAAGAAAATATATTAAATCACAATATTAAATATATTGTTTTGTAATTTTTATTTTTTAATAACTTTTAATCAACAGTAATTCAATAAAATCAATTAATTATTTTGAAATTTATAATATGTTATAGAAAATATAAAAAGTATTTGTTAAAACAAACTTTTTTCTAAAAGTTTATTTTTAATGAAACGAAAGGAGTATAATATATGACTCATAAACGTTAAATTGAAAACTAATAAAAACCAAGTTTTTTTCTTCTTTAATTTTTTGTTTTGGACAAAAAGACAAGCGGTGGTCGTAAATTCCAAGTTGTGAATATCTATTTACAAACGTAGATGAAGATGAGGCATTCACATTCTACAGAGTGTTACTGTTAAATCTTCTTTGTCGTGAAACTTTTAATAACAAGAATAGTCTATTTTTTTCTTTCAAAATAAATTAATCTATCTTTCAGAGATTGCAACAAAGAGCGTATCCGGTTGTATGAATATAAATTGATCCATGCTAGTCACAGATAAGACAATATGAATTATTGGTATGCATGTACTATGTGCAGTACTAAGGAAATATTAATAGATAATGTATAATATAGATCCACATAATTGAAAAACAACAAATTCTGATGAATCCAGCTAATCGCATGTGACAAACCAAGGAAAAGAAAGAAGAAAAAACGTCCAGAAATGTACGTATGGAATATGATTCCACCTCTCCTTTGCTCTTTGAATTTTATTTAGGTTGTATTTTGTGTAATTGTTTTTTTTATTAACCAAAGGTATCTAACAAACTGTGATTCAATCGATTAATTTTCTGAAAACCTATCCTCCAATAACTGGTAAATCTGGTTGTTTTACATGGAAGTTAAAAACTCATGTTACTTAACCATATGAGGACCTAGTAATTTTGCATTGGAGGAAAATCAACCATGATCTTGACCAACATAACCATTTCTCATTCATCGAAAACAACTAAACTACCGTTTAATTTGATTTAACTTGTATCTTTTGTAATTGGTTCTTACGATAATGTCTATCTCTTTGGGTTTGTTCGTAATAATGTAATGGGTAGTTTTAGTTTGTATAGTAAATTTTAAAAGCAGAAAATGGTATAATGCATTAGCTAGCAATAGTATATGTCTATTTAATACACCACTTACATAAAAAGATAAAAGTATATTAATACATTAGTTATTGATATTAATATAAAAACTAGATAACTTGAAGATATTGCAATTAGACAATTTTAATTAGTATTAATATAATTTTTTTATCTTTTTAATAATATAAATAAAATTGACATTTAGGATAATATTCTAATCTGAACAAGGTGGAGACTCTCATTTAGTCTACTCATTCTATTCTAAAAACAATGTATATTTTAAAATTTTCACACTTATTAAAAAGCATATGAAATTTTACTTCATAGTTAACCATTTTTCATAATTTTTAACCAATAAAATGTTAATAAACATTTTACAATTTACCATTATTTATTGCATTGAAAATGTTAAAAATGTATTTTTTGAAACAATTCTTTTTTTTTAAATATAGATTTTTTCAAAACGGAAGGAATTAATAATAAGGGATAAATTCCAAAAAATTGAAGTTCGCTGATGGAAGTATCAAATGAATTATAGGACCATTAATTTATTGCCACAGGTATAACTTTTAAAATGATTAATGTCTCCTCTGTATGACTATGCCAAACAAAACCTATGTTAAACAAATAGGAGTTTCCTTTATAAAACTCCAACTTGATTTGGTTTTACATGTAAAGTTCAGTGTGCGTGAGAAGCAGGTGATTTAAAAATAAAACAAATAAATAAATAAAATAGTCGACCTCTCTCTCTCTCTCTCTCTGACTATACTGAAAGTGAAAAAATCGTCGCCTATAAAAACACGCACAAGTCCCCTCATCTTCTTCACTACTCTCAAATCTTTCTTCACATATATCAAGAACAAGAAAGAACAACTCCAAGAGTCTTTCTCAGATCCAAAAAGATGATCTCAGTGGTGATTATTACTGAGCTACTAGTGGAGTACACCACAGCTCTCGCTAAACTCACCGCCGGTATACTCCCACGGCGTACCGGCGATAGAAACGCCTTACGGATCGGCGGTTTCCTCCTTCCTGCTCCGTCCTCACCGGCTTCAATGATTCCTGATTTCTCTTCTCATCTCGTTGACTTCTGATTTCTAATCGATGAGAAGTGGCTGAGATTTTTACAGAGTGTCTCCTAGTCTTGGTTTTGAATAGTATAGAGCTTTTGTAGATCCGCATCTAAACTTAATATATATAGAGAGGACTTTTGTTACTCGCGGTTATGATTTTACTAACTATGTTTATGGTAATGAAGAAGATCTTGCATATAATTTTTTTCTTTGTTCTGGATGATCGAAATATCGATTAGATTTTGAGATTTAACTTTGATGTTGTTTAGATCAATTCTCCAATGTACTTTGTTATTTTTTACTTTAAAAAGAGTAATTCTATGATAGGCTCCAAATATAAAGTAAATAAAGAAAATGCTATTTTTGTATAAACTGAGGAGCAAAACTAACAATTTCTATTTTCTTTAAAAGAAATAGAAATGGATTGAAATAATTTTGTCTCTAAATGCCAATACAGAGGTAAATATAGAAGTGGGTTAAAGATGTTTTATCTCATTTATGCTCACATTCCTCGGTAAGTTTGTTTAAAATATGAAATCTTCCTCTACTTAATAAATCATAGCCTCGTATCAATGAAAAATGTTCATAAAATTTACAGAGTAATTAGTCAAAAAATAGTACAGAGTAATTAAAAGGGAAATTGCATCCTATATCTATCAAAAAAATTATAATTCATTTACTAACTAAAAATTATAATTCAATTATCTAATGTATCTACATTTACTAACTAAAAAGTGTATTCAGTTACAAAAAAAAAGTGTATTGGTTGAAAATAAATCTGACGTTGAACGACTTAATTAATAGACAGTTGTGTAATATACGCCATCTTTTATACATACCCATGCATTACTAAAATATTAATAATATCTACACTTGTACCAAAGCCATAGAACAAAATAATACAATTGTGAGGAATGTTTACCGAATCAAATGGGCAAATGAAGAACCGGTGAAACAAAAAAAGGTTCATGAATCAAATGAATATGAAACTAACGTAATGCAAATCATAATGCACATTTGTATTTTTTGTTTTTGGTCAAAATGAACATTTGTATATGATTCCTAATCCATTTATAAAATCCCCTTACAGTCTACATTAATTATTTCACGTATCACGAAGCAATATATGTAGTTGAGCACACCCGGACGACTTTGTCCAGACGGTGAATGGCCTGCAGCTGTAGGTACGGCCACCTGGGTTCGATTCTCCGGGGACGCGGATATGGGCTATTTTACGCCCATTTGAATACTCGGAGTGAGGCTCCATCCGCGAAGCGCACCACCCCTTTGGAGATTAGTCCGGCCAATTTGGGATACCCCCAAAGTAAAAAAAAAAAATATATGTAGTTGAGATTGAGAATAAAAAGTATAGTTCGTTGGGCACCTATGCTAGTTATAGGGATGTCTTCGACCATTTATAATGGAGGTGGCATTGAAAGTGAGTTTCAACTGTTAAAATCTTTATAGTGAAGGTGTTGATAAATTGAGTTTATCTATATGATATAAACAACAGTTATAAAGTTTCAACATGTTGAAACCTTTTTTGTGGCCCTACACTGTCATGTGTCGCTTGCTGATTGGATAAAATTTGTTTATCATTTTCTTTTGTTTTTTATCTTCACCAAGTAATTCAAACATATTTATTACATAATAAAAAAATTTTAAAATATAAAATTATATAAAAATTCAAGATTTTTTTATCTATAAAAGAGACTACTCTCGTTTCATTTGGTTACAAAAAAACTTGTTATTTTCAGTATAATCAACTATTTTAGTGTTTTAAAATTGTAGGATAGGGTGTTGAATTTTTTAAAACAAACCATTGTAGAGGTTTAAAGTGAAGTGAGTGTTGAATAAATTAGGTGGAAGAGAGAGAAGATGATGTGGAATGTTAAAAAGAAAATATGAGGGTGTTGAAAATGGAGAGGGAGTTGAAATAAATAGTCTTGGTGGGTAAATTTCATTCATACAATATAGGTCTATATTGATATATTTACTCTATTAAAATAGAGTCCTAAATTTATCTACTATTGAAAGTTGTCATTTAACTTTTGGAATGTTTCAAGTTTGTTAGTGTATTACATAATTTATGGACCATATCAAGTTAGTTAAATATTTATTTTATTAAAAGTATAGTACCTTTTGTATTGTTTAGAAACATGAATAACAGTTTTAAAAAAAAATTGTATGGAAACATGAATAACAATTTAAAAAAAAAACGGTTTTGTTTGGAAACAAACATAGTAGTGTTCTTTCATTAATAGTTTTTTAATAACTTCATTAACATAAGACCCAAAATATTTCAAATGTATTTACAAATTAATATAGAAAGTCCATAAATATATCATTAAATCAATAGTTATGGCCAAAATATTTCAATGTGTATGATTAAACAAATTCATTTAAAAAAAATAATCGTTAACTTAAATATGTAATATACATATATATATATATATATTCTCAAGTTGTTATAATAACTATATTTTATATTAACTATTTTAAAGATGTTTGCTATTAATTTAAATGTGTTATATACAAGTATAAAAATTGTGGTAATTTAGACAATCATATTAATTTGTTAGTTATATAATTTTTTATTTCAATATAAATATAAGATAATATAGTATTTATATGATTCAATTAAAGATTACGTAATTTTTTCTTTAATAGATCAAACAATAATACAATATGAATAATTTTAAACATATACAAACATATATAAAACAAACATAATTATATATGTTATATATTATAATTTACAATAACATCCATGCGGGTGTTAGATATGGTCATCTAAATACCCATCGACTACAATTCAGTTTTTCTAAATGTTGAGGTTTAAAATGATTTTACATCCGGATATTGTAAATTTACGGACGGTGTCGAGTAGGATCATTTAAGGTCTGGGTAGGTTTGTAGAAATCTAAAAAATATCTAAATACTGTCGATTTACAAATTTCATTAAATAATTTAAAAAAAAAATAAAAATCAAATATCCACGCTTCCCAAGCGCAGATCAAATCTAGTACTTAGTTAAGTGGTGGTCTAGTTATTTATACTAGACAAAGAATCAAATTATTCTCTCGTGCGAAATTGTTAATTCCTTATGTGATTAGTTAGCGTGAATAAACCCATATATATTAATCTGGTTTGTCTGTTATCGGTGGATAAACCCTTATAAAATTAGTCGGCTGGATAGCCAAACATCTTAATTTAGTTAATCAATATATATATATATATAGATAGATATAGTTTATAAGGTAACATGATATAGTGTTTTTTTAGCATATTTTGGTTGTGATTTATTGATCTTTCTCATGCAATTATAGGGTACTTAAAACTCTATTCGAGACATTTCAGATATAAAAAGGTTGTGGAATTTTGGAGGAAAACATGAAGAAAAGAGGAAAATTTGGATTCTGTCCCAAAGAACAACCCCAGAGAACAAGCAGAGGTTTGATCCATGCGGGAGATATTTTAAGAAACTGGGGAATCTTTTGGGATTTGCCCTAATTATATTTTCTCTTCTTTCCAGCCGCCACAAAAGCCTTATAAAAGAGAGGCACGAGCATTATTAGACCTAGACTCTTTCAATTTCTCTCATACTTTTCAGCAAAAACTCGATTGGATTCAATACTTTGTAAGGGAGAGAGGAATCTTCATCTTCTTCTAGCAATTCTAAGAAAATTTCTTGAACCCTATTTTTAGTTTTTGATTTCGATTAATGGAGTATTATTCAGTATTGCTTACTGTGTTTATTGCCATGATTGCTGAGTAGTCGATTTTGTTAGTTTAGAATGTCAGAGTGTTAGATTTATTTAAGCTACACATAAATAAGTTGTATGTTCATTGATTGCCTTTAATTCTAAACCAAACTTAATGCTAGCATGAATATGATCACTTTATGTTAGATCTAGGGTTTCATCTATTCATTAACAGTGTTATAGATTATCTGAATTGTTTAGAATAAGTATTATATCCCTAATCAGCGAAAGTAAATATTAGGATGTAATATGAACTGAATAGACACAATCGTTATTGTTCATAGACAGAACTCGGAACAAGCGACAACTTAGTCTCCGGTGCTATTCTCTGAAAGGAACAAGCGCCACGACAGTGGGCTGTTTTAGCCATTGATCTATGTTTTGGGCTTGTTCCTAAACCAAACTTGAATAATTGTGTGGCTTAATGATATCTAACACCCGTTTAATCACCATAGGCTAGCTTTTCCCCAAATTAAAAAACAACTTAAACCGTACCATACTCGCTGTTATTTTTACATTGTTCTCTGTTAAATCTGAAAGTTTTAGCTAAAAAATTAAAACTCATAAGATATAGTGTAAAACAGTCCTTTGGAATTGAATCTCAAATACAACAACTACAACTGTTAACTTGACAATAACAAGATCCAATTTTCAGTTTATTAAGTTTTGACGCCGTTCCCGGGGACCAGCTTTTACCTATATTTTCTTGGTTTTATACTTTGTCTAAGACATCTAACTTGCTATATTTTCTTGTTTGTAGGTGATGTTCCGGGTGTATGTCAAGTAGAAATACTCGAAGCAACACCTCAAGTCCATTAATCACCCTCAACAATCAAGAACTCACAAGATTAGAAAGGAACAACCGAACTCAATAAAGACCTATTCACGCCAATATGGGCGATAATAACAATGAGCATAATCTCACTGCTGCAATGGCCCTGATGCAACAGCGGATGCAACAAGCCTTGCAAGCTCAACAAGTGGCTGCTCAGCAGCATCAGCAACATGAGCATCCAACTCGGATTGGAGAAAGGAATCTTCCTCGAAACTTTCCAACCACTCGCTCAGCCATTGTTCCTCCATCCTGTACTCAGCAGGATTTCGAGATCAAGGCCTCCATGATCTTCTTGGTGCAGAGAAAGATGTTTCATGGTCTCCCGACAGAAATACCAATGGAACACATCGAAGCCTTTGAGGAGATTTGTGCTATGACTCGCTCAAACATGGTTTCACCTGACTTTCTCAAGTGTATGTTATTCCCGTTCTCTCTTGCCGACAAGGCATCAAGGTGGTTGAAATCACTGCCTACTGGCTCTCTCACTTCATGGGAGAAAGTTTGTGCTGCCTTCTTAAGTCACTTCTACACTAAGGCAAAAATGGTTGCTCTCAGGAACAAGATCTCCTCTTTCAAGAAGCATTCCAACGAACCCTTTAATGAAGCATGGGAGCGATTCAATGACATACTCATAGAGTGCCCTCATCACGGGTTTGATCAGGACTACATTCTAGGGATTTTCTATGATGGTGTGGACTGGGAGTTTCGCAATGCCTTGAACTCTGCGAGTAAGGGAGATTTAATGACTCAAACTACTGAAGGAGCGTTTGAGCTGGTAGAGAACATGACTGCTATCTCAGCCAACAAGAAACCAGAGACTGATCGCTCCAAGAAAGTCAACAGCATTGATGCTATGGAAACATGAACTCACTGCCAAGGTTGATCTGCTCCTCAAGAGCAACGAAGGTCAAGTCTTGTATATGGAGGAATCTACACCTGAGCATATAGCTAAAGACCATGCCGCAAAAGATGGACAGAAAGGAGACGATCACCAGGAAATGCTCTACATCAATGGTCAAGGATATATTTAGAACATGAACTACTACCATAACTCAAACAACAGGAACAACCCCAACCTGCTCTCTTACCGGAACAACAACGTAGAGAACCCTGGGGATCAAACCCAGAACAATCAAGCTCAAGGTGCTGCTCAACAAAGATGGTTTCCACAGAATTTTCAGGGAAAGACCTTTGTCTTCAGTCAGTCTCAGAATCGTTTTCAGAACCAAGATCAACACCAGAACCAGCAGAAGAGTAATCAGCAAACTGCTCCAACTGCATCAAGCGGACAACATGATGAGCTCAAAGTCTTAGGGAACATGATGCATCAGCTGCTACAGAGTCAACAAGTTCAGGTCAAGGCGTTGAATCATGCTACCACAGAGATCAACAACAAGATGGACAACATGTTCACTGAGCTGAATACTAAGTATGACACCGTGAGCAGCCACATGAGGCAAATCGATGTACAACTAGCTCAAACAGCTGAAAGTGTCAAGAGGCAGCAAGGGACACTTCCTGGAAAAACTGATAAGAATCCCAGGGATTGTAATGCAGATGAGCTGAGAAATGGAAAGCAACTCACGAACCCAGTACCTAGAAGATTTACTGCAGCTGAAAAAGGAAAGCAGAAGGAGACAGAACAAACAACAGAGAGTGTTCCGGTTGGAGAACAAAAGAGAGAACAACCCCCAGAGTTTGTTCCCGAAGTGGATGTCACACCTGCCGAGACTCCTCCTGTTCGATTCTACACCCCTAAGTTGCCCTATCATGTTCCAGCTAAGAAATATCGTAAGGAACGTGAGGAGATCAAGTGTTCGAAGATGCTTGAAGAGTTGACGATCAAAATCCCTTTGCTTGATGCGATCCAGATGATGCCCTCAATGCAAAGTCTGATGAAGGGGTTGATCTCAGGAAAGGTATCAGGGGAAAGCGAAGTGATGTTGGTCTCTAAGGAATGCAGTGATGTGCTGCAGAACAAGGTGATCAAGAAACTAGGTGATCCAGGCAAGTTTGTTCTCGGTCCAGATTGGGAAGATTACTTTCGCCTGCTCTCTTTGTGATCTTGGCTCCAATGTCAACCTTATGCCCTACTCTGTTGCTAAGCGTCTAGGATTTACCAAGTTCAAGAAGACCATGATCTCTTTGGTGTTTGATGACAGATCAATCAAGATGCCAGTGGGTGTTCTCGAAGATCTCAATGTCCAAATCAACAATACTATGATCCCAGCCAACTTTTTTTGGTTCTAGAACTTGATGAATAACCTAGAGATCCACTCATTTTGGGACGTCTTTCCCTTTGCTCAGCTGGTGTAATTATCGACGTGAGGAATGAGAGGATTGATCTCCAACTACGAGACATCTTGATGAAGTTTGAGATGGATAAACTGCTCAAGAGACCATTGTTGGATGGGTAGACTTTCACTTTGGATGAAGATAATGATGTGTTGGAACCTCAAGAAGGAATGATTGAGGAGATCCTAGCCGATGATTCACTTGAAATCGAATTGATCAAGGTTGAAGCTGAGTAGAACATCTTGAACATAGACGATGTTGGGTATGCAAAGATGATGGACTCCTACAAAAGCATAGAGAGGATGGTCGCCTATCTGAGCTTAAGCAAAAGAGAACATGCCAAACCAGTAGGAGCGACTGTTCCGATCGACCAACTCAAGGACCCATGGAGCAACCTCAAGGCTCCGAAAGTCGAACTCAAGTCCCTACCCACGGGACTCAGGTATGCGTTCCTAGATCCAAACTCCACATACCCTGTCATTGTTAACTCTGAACTAAACAATGTAGAAATTACCTTGCTGTTGTGTGAACTTAGAAAATATCGAAAGACATTAGGATATTCACTAGATAATATTTCTGGAATTTCACATGATTTATGCATGCATAGGGTACATCTAGAAGATGAATCAATGACTTCTATAGAACATCAGAGGAGGTTAAATCTAAATCTAAAAGATGTTGTAAAGAAAAAGATAATAAAACTTCTAGAGGCTGGAGTGATCTATGCGATCTCTGATAGCAAATGGGTTAGCCATGTTCATGTAGTCCCTAAGAAAGGTGGAATCACTGTGATAACAAATGATAAAAATGAGTTGATACCTACTAGGACTGTAACTGGACATCGCATGTGCATTGATTTTCGAAAATTAAATGCTGCAACTCGTAAGGATCATTTTCCACTTCCATTCATTGATCAAATGCTTGAATGATTGGCTAACCATCCGTACTACTGCTTTTAGATGGTTATTCAGGTTTTTTTCCAGATTTCCATCCATCTAGACGATCAGGAAAAGACGACGTTCACTTGCCCTTATGGTACATTCGCCTACAAGTGCATGCCCTTTGGTTTATGTAATGCTCCAGAAATGTTTCAACATTGTATGATGTCCATTTTTACTAACTCAATTGAGGATATAATGAAAGTATTTATGGATGATTTCAGTGTCTATGGAAGCTTGTTTTCTGTTTGTTTGTCAAACTTGTGCAGGGTATTGCAGCGATGTGAAGAGAAGCATTTGGTGCTGAATTGGGAGAAATAACATTTCATGGTGAAAGATGGAATAGTGCTTGGACACAAGGTTTCTGAAAAGGGGATCGAAAGTCAAAGACTGAGGTGATGATGAGCTTACAGCCACCTAACTCGGTCAAGGCTATTAGAAGTTTCCTGGGACACGTTGGTTTCTACAGGAGATTCATCAAGGATTTCTCCAAAATCGCGAGACCACTCACGAGGTTGCTCTGCAAAGAGACCAACTTCGACTTTGACACCGACTGCTTGACCACGTTTCATACGATCAAGGGTACCCTGATCAGTGCTCCGATTGTGCAACCACCACACTGAGACCTTCCCTTTGAGATCATGACAGACACCAGTGACTTCGCAGTGGGAGCAGTGTTGGGTCAGAGAAAAGATAAGAAGCTGCATGTAATGTATTATGCGAGCGGGACCATGGATGAAGCATAATGTCGCTATGCAACCACTGAGAATGAGCTCTTGGCGATTGTCTTTGCCTTTGAGAAATTCAGATGCTACTTGGTTGGCTCCAAGATGATAGTACACACTGATCACGCAACCTTGAGGTACTTGTTGACAAAGAAAGACGCGGAGCCACGTTTGCTGAGGTGGATCTTATTGCTCCAGGAGTTTGATCTAGAAATCAAGGATAAGAAAGGCATTAAGAATGGTGTTGCAGATCACTTGTCTAGAATGAAAATCGAGGAACAAACTGCTCTCGATGAAAGCCATCTTATGGAACACGTATACTCGATTAACCTATGCGGAACAAGGGAGACCATGTTCTTCGATGCTTGTTCCCCCAACCCAAAACAGTTCGTAGCAGCGATCAAGAAGAGGTACCCAAATCTACCATGGTTCGCTGAGATTGCAAATTACTTTGCTGCTGAGAAAGAGCCATTGGAGTTTGCTGGTAATGAGAAAAGGAAGTTCTTGAGAGATGCTAGCCATTACTTTTGGGATAATCCATACCTGTATCGACATTGCAAAGATGGAGTGTTCAGGAGATGTGTATCTGAAGCAGAGATTCCAGGGATACTACATCACTGCCACGGTTCTTCCTGTGATGGGCACTTTGCGACCTTCAAGACAGTTTCGAAGGTACTTCAAGCTGGCTTTTGGTGTCCAAAGATGTTTAGGGATACTCACGCCTTCATCTCAAGGTGTAACGCATGTCAAAGACAAGGGAACATTAGTAGGAGGAACGAGATGCCTCATAATTTCATCTTGGAGATCGAGGTCTTTGACTGCTGGGGAATAGACTTCATGGGACCATTTTCCTAAGTCATTCAAGAATGAGTATATCTTGGTCGCGGTGGACTATGTGTCCAAGTGGGTTGCGGTGCTGGCCAACCCCACAAACGATGCTAGAGTGGTGGTCAAGATGTTTAAAACCATTATCTTTCCAAGATTTGGGATTCCTATAGTGGTTATCAGTGTTGGAGACACTCATTTCATCAATAAGGTTTTTCAAGGTTTGTTGAAGAAAAAAGGTGTCAAGCACAAGACAACCCCTTACTATCCGCAGAATAGTGGTCAAGTCGAGGTCTCAAACAAAGAGATAAAGAGCATTCTTCAGAAGACAGTTAGCACAACACGTAAGGATTGATCGCTCAAGCTAGACGATGCTCTCTGGACATACAGAACAGCCTACAAGACACCTATCGGGACCACGTCCTACAACCTGGTCTATGGTAAAGCGTGTCACCTACCTGTGGAGCTTGAGTACAAGGCAGCATGGGCTCTGATGTTACTCAACTTTGACATCAAGACTGCATCACAAATCTGTTCCATTCAGCTCCACGAGCTAGAGGAGATTAGACATATGGCCTATGAAAGCTCCAAAATATACAAGGAAAGAACAAAGGCGTATCATGACAAGCGGATTATCAACAGAAATTTTACACCAAACGACCTTGTTATGATGTTCAACTCAAGGGTGAAGTTGTTCCCTGGTAAGTTGAAATCAAGGTGGTTTGGCCCCTTCACCATCAAGGAAGTCAGACCCTACGGAGCTGTTGTCTTGTTGGATATGAGAGGAGGTGAGTTCGTTGTGAATAGTCAGCACTTGAAGCCATATCTTGCTGACACAACCATCGCAGAGGGTGAAGAAATTCCCTTAGGCGATTCTATTTCTCCTTGATCCTCCAACCCAAGTCAAGCTAATGACTTAAACTAAACGCTTGGTGGGAGGCAACCCACTGGTAAGTGTGTAGTTGTTTTATTTGGCCTTCCTTGATTCTATTTCACACCCGAGACGGAGTGAAGTAAGTCTAGGGGAGACACTTATGTTGTGTGCTTTGCTACTTATTTTTTTATGCTTTGTTTGTAGGATTTTCTTATTTCCTTCTATCGAGACTTTTGTGATTTATTAAGTCAGTCTAACTTTGTGGGAACTAAGACTCTATTTTATAATGATCATTAACCTCTGTGTGCTTTTAGTTATCTTATCCACTGACATTAGCAGTGATGAAAGATCTACACTTGGACATGGAACACCTTGACATTATCACTTTGTTCTCTAGAATCCTTCTGCTTGTAATGGTATACCTGTATAACTTAACTCCATCTAACTTGAGCTTAATATTGACTGAAATGCTTAGAATGATCAGCATTAGAGCAAGGAAACGAGATCACACTCAAGACTCCTTATCCTTTCATCCATCTTGTTGTTCTTGAGTGGCTGGCTCATTTTTAGCTGGTTCCCACCCTTAAAACCCATAACTTTTATTCACATAGCCCTTATTCCACCTTCATGCATTCTGTTATTCTAATTGTCATATGTGTAGAATTGTGCAAAAGGGTCGGAGAGGAAAGGGTCAACGCAACCTTAACTCGTTTTTGCTGCATTGAACCACTGATCAAGGGTGAAAAGAACAAGGCAGAAAGATCAGGGCGTTGATAACGAGGCAGTCGATGAGAACAAGCTAATCAGAAAGACCATACGACTGTTCTTTGAAGTAAGGAACAAGGAGACCTAGAAAATCAAAAGAAGGGCATCAGAACCATCAGAGGTACCAAACATTATTTGTAAATACCCTCTCTCATCATCATCATCATCATCTATTCAATGTTTTAAAAAAAATGAATGTTATCTATTAAATTTCCATTGATGATTGAGAGAGGAAGAAACATTGTCTCTGATTTGGAAAACATATCAGCGGGGAACAAGTTTGAGAGATCAAGGTGGGGAGAACAAGCAAAACGAGTTAGGCTATGAAGATCAATGGATCCATCATCTCTTACAATTTTGTGTGATCCCCTACATTCCTCTACAGAAAATGGTAACCACTAAAACTTGCAGCCCCACAAACAGAAAAAGCATGTTCATACCTTGCGTCGTCTACCATGTCTAGTGTTGTGATAAGATATGCTCACGCCACCCTTAATTGAAATATAAGGAGTTTTGTTAGAAATGTAACATTGCAGGTTTGACACATAGAGTATGGAGTTGATTTTGAACAGCAGTCAGGGGTGTTTTGGTAAGGGTGTGCAGTCCTAGATGCACAGCTTGTATGGTTCAGAGATTTGTGGTTAAAGAATGGTTACAGAGAATAGAAGAGTTTCCACACCTTGAGTCCAGTCTAGCCTGTTCTAATGCTTGAAATTGTTCGAGGACAAACAAAGATCTAAGTCTCGGGAATTTGATATAGTGTATTTTTATCATACTTTGGTTGTGATTTATTGATTTTTTTCATGCAATTATATGGTACTTACAGCTCTATTCTAGACATTTCAGATACAAAAGAGGCTGTGAAACTTTGGAGGGAAACATGAAGAAAAGAGGAAAATTTGGATTCTGTCACGGAGAACAACCTCAGAGAACAAGTAGAGCCTTGATCCCCGCGAGACATATTTTAGGAAACTGCAGAATCTTTTGGGATTTGCCCTAGTTATATTTTCTCATATTTCCAGCCGCCACAAAAGCCTTATAAAAGGGAGGCACGACCATTATTAGACCTAGACTCTTTCAGCTCAATTTTCTCTCATACTTTTCAGCAAAAACTCGATTGGATTCAATACTTTGTAAGGGAGAGAGGAATCTTCACTTTGTTCTAGCAATTCTAAGAAGATTTCTTGAACCCTATTTTTAGTTTTTGATTTCGATTAATGGAGTATTATTCAGTATTGCTTGCTGTGTTTATTGCCATGATTGTTGAGTAGTCGATTATGTTAGTTTAGGGTGTTAGATTTATTTAAGCTACACATAAATAAGTTGTATGTTCATTGATGACCTTTATTCTAAACCAAACTTAATGATAACATGAATCTGATCACTTTATGTTAGATCTATGATTTCATCTATTCATTAACCGTGTTATAGATTGCATGAACTGTTTAGAATAAGTATTATATCCCTAATCAACAAAAATAGATATTAGGGTGCAATATGAACTGAATAGACCTGATCGTTACTGTTCATAGACAAAATCAGAACAAGCGACAACTTAGTCTCCGGGGCTGTTCTCTGAAAGGAACAAGCGCCACGATAGTGGGCTGTTTTAGCCATTGATCTATGTTTTGGGCTTGTTCCCAAACCAAACTTGAATAATTATGTGGCTTAATGATATCTAACACACGTTTAATCACCCTAGGCTAGTTTTTTTCCCGTTTAATCAAATCGTACAGTGCTCTCTGTTATTTTTACATTGTTCTCTGTTAAATCTGAAAGTTTTAGCTAAGAAATTAAAACTCATAAGATATAATGTAAAACGGACCTCTGGAATTGAATCTCAAATACAACAACTATAATTATTAACTTGACATTAGCAAAATCTAATTTTCAGTGTATCATAACCACAAATTAGGTCATGTCGCGTTGATGTCAAATCCCAAATGCGACTTCCCGTATTTTGACGTGCACAAATCAATGCCTCAACAAATTTTGGTTGGGAACGACTTTTAAATTTGTTTAAGATATAAGCGCTAACTAGACTTCGACCCGCGCGCCCGCGCGGATGTTATTTTTACTATCAAATATTTTAAACAATTTGTTTGATATAATTGTATATTGTTGAAATTTAATATTCGATATCCGTTATCCAAATTGGGATCCACTCTCATCTGCTCTGAAAAATGAATATTTAAGGATCCGAATCGGGATCGGATAGTGATTTTACGGATTCGGCGGATCCGGGTACAGATCCAAATAGTAAAATTTTAGGTATGAATATCCGGATCCGAGTACAAATCCGGATATTAAATATTTAAAATTTAATTATATTTTTATATGTATATTATATATATTTTATAAGTAAAAAATTAATTTTATTAAATTTTATTGATTTTAAGTTTTTCAAAATAATAATTTTAAATAGACTAAATAAATATTTGAATAGATAGTTTTGATTTTTTAATTTAAAAAAACAGGTTCAGACATACGTGGGTATTCAGCCGAATATTCTAACCCTGAATATACGGAAGGCTTGAATCCATTGTATTTAGATAATACATTGTATTATATGGTAATTAAATTAAAAATGTGTTTGTTGTGTTTTATTTTATTTTGTTAAGAATTAATATTTAGATGTTTGGATGCATGAATAATATCAATGGCATTCTTTGTAAATATTAAGTAGAACTAAGGGATATTTCCTATTTGTACTCCTCTTTTAATAGATTAGATGATAAAACTAGACTTTGACTTGTAATTCACGAAATTTTATATTTTTAAAAAATATGCGCTCTAATTCTATATTTATTTAAGAAATAAAAACTAATGCTAAATAAGTAAATAAATTAAAATATAAGTTTCGGATTTTCGGGTTGGTTATAGCCCAAATGGGCTTAAGCCCAAAACAATTAAAACCCAAATAGGTTAAGCTCGAAAAACCCAATTTTTAAAAATATATAATTAAGTTCAAGTTCGCTAATTTATAGACTGGACGGCGCGGCTGCGGGCTTCAGCCCTAATTGACATGTCTATCTCATGGACACAACCTGTCCATCTACTTTGTGCAAACTCGTTTCTCAAGCTACAATCTACAAAATCTGGTTGGAGAGAAACAACAGGATACGTAATGACATCTCCTCTACTCCACAAGTGATCCTCAAGGCTATTGACATACAAGTAAAAAAATGCAATTCTCACAGAGACACCGCAAATACTTCATAAACCTGGTGAAAATGGCTAAGTATGAGTAGTTTCAGTCAGCTTGCATCGCAAACTGTCTAGAAGCTTCCCTGTTTTTATCATTTGGCTTGGGATGGTCTTCAGATTAACCTTTTGTAAAAATTTACAAACTCTCTCATTTTAATAATAAAATTTATATACTTATAAAAAATAATCATATGCACTACAAAAAAACGTGCTTTTAACAACGAAGTTTACGACAAACTTACTTCGTCATAAATCTACAAGTCTAATACTAGAAATTTACGACGAAATCCAAATTCTTCGTAAAGTCCTTGTAAATTTACGACAAATTGGGTTTGTCCTAATCGACCTGTACGCGTACAAAGACTTTACTAAATTCTAGAATTATTGATAAATTGTTTGTGAAATTTCACACCAAAAAGTGTCAAGTAAAAAAAGTTTTAAAGTGTTAACTTATTATTGAAATGTTCAATAGCTAGTCTTCTGAAAATATATAATTGTTTATAATGAAATAATTTAGTGAAAATGCTTAGTTATTAATTTTCTGAAAATATACAACTCTTCAATAAATGAACATCATTTTTGTGAAAGAGTTTCTAAAAAATATATTATTAAAGAGTTTAATGGTTAAAATTTTGAAAATATACAATTTTCTATTATAAAAAACCAGCAAAAAGTCTATGGTTATGTTCTTAGAAACTATAATTTGTCAAAGAATGAAAACATATTTTTTTTAATGAAACTATGATGTCATACTCAACATCCTTAATAAAATCTTAGCTATTAAATTAAAAATTAAGAATAAATTCTACCGTTAGATTTAGTTTTATTTTTCTATTTAAAAATATTGGCATCATCGTTTAGATGAAATGAATTTTCTATTATTGCATATAATTATTAGTGAAGAAACAATGTAATCTTTAGTGATGAATTATTGATGATTGTAGTATTTGATGATAAACCATTGTAACTTTTGGTTTTAAGTTCATTACAACCCTTAGCTAACTATTATAATGTTTGGTTATCAGCCATTGCAATATTTGGTTTCAGCCATTATAATATTTGGTAATCAACAATTGCAATCTTTCGTCATCTATATCAGAAGTTGTGTTTGATAATCATAACAATCACAAATACACTAAAAATATAGAGATTCACTCTTAAATGATTTTAAATAATTTTTGAAAAAACATATATAAACATGAAGAGCTATATTTGTTATTATTATATGTTAGCCTAGGTTTAGAACTTTTGATTGAAAAACCGATAAAATTCTAGAATATTTATATCTCAATAACAATTCATCATATATAATATTTAAAGATTCAATAAAAGCCATTAAAAATTTCAAAAAAAGTAAATCTATTATTTATCAATTTAATTGATTTTATTTAATTATTATGTTAATATAATAACATTAGTGTTTTATAAGATTTTTTCTTGGAATTCAACATATTCTTATAAATAAAGAGGATCATATCAATACAAATTAACATATATTTATTATAAATCCAATATGACATAATTCTTTTACAAATGAGTTCCCATGCGATATTGCACGAGTTCTTTTCCTAGTTCTCATAAAAAAATACCACACAAACGAGAAAAAAAAGAAAAGAATAAAAAAATGTATGATGATAGAAGTATTTACGAGTTACGAAGTTGGATGTATACGCACAAGGATGCTGACGGTAGAGTGATGGATGTATTTCTCAGGGGGCTAGAGACATTCATGTACCAGACATGTTGTACCCCAATCACGCGGAAAAGTGGTAAGATGTTATGTCCTTTTCGAAAGTGCAAGAATTCAAAATTTGCTTGTAGTGAAACGGTATAAAATCATTTATTAAACAAAGACTTTACACCACATTACTATATTTGGTTTCAACATGGAAAGAGTTATGGTGGAAATGAAGCTGGCGGTAGTAATAGTAATTTTCATGATGTTGATAATAGTCAAGAAGCATATCATTTGCATAATGAATATAGTTACCATCAGGAGGAGCAGATGGTAGATCATGATAGGATTCATGACATGATTACTGATGCATTATAACCACTACAACAATAGCTGATGAAAACTGAAAATGTTAAAGAACCAAACTTAGATGCGAAAAGGTTTTATGAGATGTTAGCTGCTGTAAATTAACCAATCTACCCTGGTTGTAGAGAAGATTGTAGAGAAGATCTCTCTAAATTATCTCTAGCAGCTATGATGATGAATCTAAACAAATCATAATTTATTTGAGAATTGCATGATTGTGTGGGCCGAATTGTTTAAAGAGTATTTTTCAGAAGACAACGTGTCAGCTGAATATTATTATGAGATTCAGATATTGGTTTATAGTCTTGGATTGCCTTTGGAGATGAGAGATGTTTGCATCGACAACTGCATGGTCTACTGGAGAGACGATGAGAAGTTAGAAGAATGTCATTTCTGCAAGAAGTCACTCTTCAAACCGCAAGGACGTGAGAGGAATAGGGTATTGTACCAAAAGATGTGGTACATACCAATTACAAACAGGTTGAAAAGATTATATCAATCTGAGAGGATTGTTGTTGCGATGAGATGACATGCTGAACATGTTCAGAGGGATGGCGAGATTGCTCATCCGTCAGATGCAACAGCGTGGAAATATTTCAACAAGCTACACCCATAATTCATAAGAAATATTCGAAATGTCTATCTTGGGTTATGCACAAATGGATTTAGTCCATTTGGAATGTCTGAGAGATAATATTCTTTGTAGCCAGTCATTCTCACGCAGTACAACCTGCCACCGGAAATGTGTATGGAACAAGAATTTATATTCTTGACCATATTAGTCTCTCGTTCGAAGCATCCAAAACAGTCGCTAGATGTTTTTCTTCAACCATTGATACAAGAGCTGAAGGAGTTATGGTCAGCAGGGGTGAGGACATATGATTGTTCCTTGAAAAACAATTTTACTATGCGAGCAATTCTGATATGGACTATAAGTGACTTTCCAGCTTACGGGATGATGTCTAGATGGATAGTACATGGAAGGTTATCTTGTCCATATTGTCTCGGAATGACAAATGCTTTTCAACTAAAGAATGGTAGGAAGACATTTTGGTTTGATTGTTATCGTCGATTTCTTCTCCTTACTCATCCATACCGAAGAAACAAGACATTGTTTAAGTACAAAAGAGTTGTTAGAGACAGTCCTCCTCCATATTTAACTAGAGAACAAATCAAACAATAAATTGATCACTATGGAGCTTTGGAAACTGTTCATCGTGGAGGAAACTGACATGTTTCTACAAATATGCATGTTGGTTATAGGGTCGCTCACAATTGGCACAAGAAGAGTATATTTTGGGAGCTGCCTTACTGGAAAGATCTTCTTTTGCGGCACAACATCGATGTGATGCATATAAAGAATTTTTTTTGACAACATCATTAATACAATACTAAATGTTCAAGGGAAGACAAAAGACAACAAAAAGTCAAAGATTAGACTTACCTGATATTTGCTCGAGAAGTGAGTTGCACATCAAGAGCAGTGGAAAGGTTCTAGTTCCCATCTTCCAATTGTCATTAGAAGCAAAGACGACTTTGTTCAACGGGGTGGCATCAGAAGTAAAGTTCCATGATGGTTATGTTTCAAACCTCTCAAGATGTATTGAACAAGGTCAAAAGTTCTGAGGAATGAATAGTCATGATTGTCATGTATTTATGCAACAACTACTTTCATTCGCTTTTGCCGAGCTTCTTCCAACAAATGTACATGAATCACTTCTAGGTAAATTATTTTGATTAAATAATAATTTATGTTATGATATATTAATTATGATAGCTTTGAGGTCATTTTTAGGCATTAGAACATTCTTTAGTGACTTCATCACACATACATTCAAGGAAGATGTCATGCAACAACTCCATGAGAACATTCTGATCGCAAACTAAAAAAGATATTTCCTCCTGCATTTTTTGATGCTATGAAGCATCTAGTTGTCCACCTCCCGTACGAGGCATTGCTTCGTGGACCTGTTCATTACGGATGGATGTATCCTTATGAGCGATCCATGAAACATTTGAAAGGGAAAACAGAAAATCTCGCGAAAGTCGAAGGGTTAATAATATAAAGGGAGGGGAAGATGGTGGGGGTGGGGTGGGGGAGTGGGGGGAACAAATGAAAACGCATACACACAATAATTCTAACTAGGTGTCTTGTCTGCACAAATAAGCATAATTTTCTTAAGAATATTTACTAGTTTATATTTTATTAATTAAAAATTTAGCATAGTTAGTTATTAGAGGAATACCCTAAAATAGACCTAAAAAAATTTGTCCCCAAAATAGCATTCAAAGAGAAAATGACAAAAACAAACTTTATTAAATAGTAGAAATATACACTTATACTCCTTGGGTTAACTAATCTAGACTCAAAGTTTAAAGTTACGGGGTGGAGTTTTGGAGGTGAAGTTTAAAATTAAAAAAAAAACTAAAAATATTCAAAATTTCAAAATAAAAAGGTCTATTTTGATAATTTAAGGTCTATTTTTATGACAAAAACTTCAAAATGTCTATTTAAGAAATTTGCCCTAGTTATTATTTATGTTTTTAAAAAGTTTAAATTAAACATCAAATTAATTACAAATGACAACACTCGCTTTTAGAAAATATATTTATACAAATTTTTTTGCTTAATTTGTATTGTGCTATCCCAAAAATAATTATATCTTTAATTTAAAATTTTATTTTAGAAAATATATTTTCAAGATAACAACATAATACATAAGAATTATCTTATTTTATAAAAATATATAAAAATATACACAATAATTTCAACTAGGTGTTTTGTCCGCAAATACGAGCATAATTTTCTTAGGAATATTTATTAGTTTATATTTTATTAATTAAAAATTAGCACAACTAGTTATTATTTATGTTTTAAAAAAGTTTAAATCAAACATCAAATTAGTTACAAATGACAACACTCACATATTAGAAAACTTTTAAAAAATATATGTATACAAATGTTTTTGCTTAATTTGTATTGTGCTATCCCAAAAATAATTATATCTTAATTTTTAAATTTTATCATAGAAAATACATTTTCAATATAAAAACATAATACATAAGAATTACTTTATTTTATAAAAATATAACATTATTAACAGAAATTTTTTTTAGTTATATAATTGATATATATATATATATATATATAATTTATTAAAAACCTGACAAATAAACAAAATTATCTAAAATTATGGAGAATATGACATATAAACAAATTCACTTCTCAAATAATAGTATAGATAGATAACCAAATATGATAAACGAACATAAAAGGCAAATCAATTTATTCTTTATATATAAATAGATTTAGGATTTTTTTTGTTTTTTTTTGTCAAATCTCATCGGGCATTTGAAAACTCTGCGTACCAAAAATTTGAAGAGAAGTGTTTTGTAGAAATACAGCGACTCCACATTTAGCACTGTTGAACCCATCCCATACCGTGAAATGAGCCGTTCCTGACACTGTCGTCTTCGCCGTTAAATCTTTAACAGTGCATAACTTTTCTAGCTTTCTTACAACGTAGTCATTGGACAAGACTCTCCCTGAGTTTTCTCCTCGAGGGCAATCAGTCACTATCCCGTTCTCGTATAGCGCCACCATTATATCCATCCCGCTCGAGTCCACTTTCATCCTCAAAGCTCCTGTTAGAGATACTTGCAGGGTTTCTGAGGTTGGTCTTTGGAATGTGGCCTGGTAAGAGAAACCAAATCAAATTTTACTAATCTTGATCACAATATCGTTAAAACACACAAGGAGATTAATTAGTGAGTTAAGGTCTATTTCAAGAACCCTAATAAGAACCTATCAAATAATAATAAAAGAACTCTAATAAGATAGGTGGACCACAATCAAATTCATGTTTATGGTAGATGCAGACAAAGCCATTGTTACAAAGATGTAATGTTTCCAACGTATAGTGTTTTTATTCTGTTATGCAACAAGCAAGCACGCGTTGGTCTCAAACCATTAAGAGCCATGTTTATTCCCGGTGTCTTAGGGTGAGATTTTTAACTTAATTTGATTCTTTTTAAATCTTTTTTTTTTTTTAAATTTTGGCTAAGAGACGGTTCTTAGGTTTTCTTAGTTAAAAGTTAAGAAACATCTCTTAGAAAAGTTAAGAACCCCTATTAAGAGACCTACAATAAACATGCACATTCTTGTCATCTTGTGTGAGATATCAAATATTCTTTATAAATTTTTTGACTCCGTAGTAAATTATTCTAAAAGTATATAATATAGTCTATTATGTGAGATTTATGCCATGGCATCTATAATAATCAACATGGAAATGTCATGAAATTGTTACTTTGAAGCATATCTTAAGAACCCTAATAAGATAATTGGACGCAGTCAAATTCATGTCTATGGTAGAGACAGACAAAGCCAATTGGCAATAAAAACACACTACACATACAAAGATGTAATGCTTTCGACATATAGTGTTTGTGTTCTGCTATCCTACAAGCAAGCACACACTGATACCAAACCATTGCATTCTTATGTGATATATATGTAACAAAATTTCTCCATAATGTTTTCGAGTCCATAGTAAACAATTCTAAATTGTTTACTATAGTCTATAATGTGAGATTATGCAATCATATTTATAAAAAATCAACATGGCAATGTAATGAAGCTACTCACCCGAAACGCAGGAGAAGGAAACCTAGGCGCTTCAACGATGGACTTGAGAAGATCATCTTCCTCATTGCCAAGAAACTGGACGCGACCTTGAACCACAAACTGTGGAGTGAACATCGTATCTTGGTTCAGCGCCTCGATGTAAGCCTTTTGCCTCACCGTCCATTGGCTCGACCCGTACGGATCCTTCCACCCCAAGTAATCCCAATAATCAACGTGAAAAACAAGAACCATCGCCGGAGAACCAACCCCACCTTCACGACGGATCTGATCGTCGAAATCTCCACGTCCGAGGCGTGACACGAGCATCTCCGCCTCAGGAGAAGTCTTACATCCCTGAGAAGAGAAGAGTTGAACGAGAACAGGTCCGTCACCGGCGGGAACATCCGCAGCTACAACGGCAGTGTTATGACCGGTGGTTCCTTTTCCGGCGGTGGAAGTTGAGGCTCCTTTGACGCGTAAACAGGCGAAAAGACGCGGCGCCATCGGAGTCGTCTCTTCGCCTTCCGATTAAAACCAATATAGGGAGGAGGGAGAAACAAATCAGAAGGTTAGAAATGTTTCCCCAAGAAAACGCAAGAATGTTCAGAGAAGCATTGAAATATTGGAGGAGGAAGGAGAAACAATTATTACAGGTGAAGAGAGAAAGGCGGCAACAAGTGTTTTACCTCATTTTCTAAAAATATTTTCAATAATAAATCTTTTTAGTTCTTTTATGGTGGCAAAGGCTGTAGATTTGAAGTTTCTGTCCTTGGAGGATTTGTCTATTGCTTTGAAAGGAAGCAAGTGTTGGTGAGTCCTGATAGTTCAGCGAATCTTTCAGAGAACCAGGCCCGGCTTTGAGAGTGTGCCCACAGTGCAAAAACACATGACCCAGTATTTCACCAAATTTCTTTAGAATTTAGGGCCTTAATTTTCTTTTTTTAAAAAAACACTACTTTAAGAGTTTGCGAGGCAGAGGATGGTCGGATTAGCCTCAGGAAGCACCGTTTTTGGAGGTAGATATGAGATTTGTTTCGCTGAATCTGGGTCAAATTCGGCTCAGAGTGTTCGCCGGTCGTGCTTAGCGTCGCTGCCTCTGCTCCTCTGGTGTGTGCTCTGATGGTTGCTCTGCCTCCTTACAGATCCTCTCTCTCCTCCGACGGATGCTCTCGTAGAACTTTCCGTCTAGATCCCTGAATCTCAGATGAAAAGGCGATTTGAGGCTCTCGCCTGGGACATCTCTGGTTAATTCCCCTTTTAGCTTAGTTGCTCGGCTCTTCGCCGACTGTAGGTCAGAGCTTATGCTCCTCTGTTACTTCATCTTCCGGAAGGAAGTTGTTGGTCATGCTCCCTGCCTTTCCCTTGGTCTTGAAGTATGATTCTTTTTAGTGTCGTCTAGGTGTGAAGGGACCGGAGTCGAGAGCATGAACCTTCGCTTGCTTCTCCTAGTCACAACTCGCGCTTCCTTGCTCGCTTCTCTTCCTCGGTTTTGGACCCACAGGTCGCCGACTTGATAAATTTTATTGTATAATCTAAAACATTTTAATACTCAAAAACCCGCACAATTGTGCGGGTCAAGATCTAGTTATCCTTTAAAATAATTGATGCAACCGGTTCTCTTTTATTCTCTCTCTTGTTCTTCATTTCGATCTATGTTTTTCTTTACGCAAGCAAAAATATAAACTTTTAGGTTTTCCATTTAATTATCACCGTGTGTACAATTGGTATTATTATTACCACTAAGCCATCTCCGTAATCATTTTTTCTATTGTATCTCCCTCATCTCCCCTTCACCACTTCCCACCGTATTTTCTTATCTTTTACCTATTTTAACAACAACAAAATTTCGTTCTCTGTTTATTGTGTTTTGTTCTATTTTATACATATAGAATAGAAATGTAACACAATATGTATTGTTTTGTTTCATTTAATATTCCATTTCACTTATGTAACACAATATCTTCAACCACTATATTATTTTGTTATGTTCCATTATATTTGATGGTTTCTAAAATGTGTTCTATATCTTCAGCCACTATTATTTTATCATGTTTTAGTAATTGGGTTTAGAGTTTATAAATGGTTTAGAGTATAATGATTGGAGTTTAGGGTTAATATTTATAGGATGGACGAGATTGAGAGCAGATTTATGATTTAAGGCAAATTAAATATTTTACATAATTGTTTAATAATTTCAATAAATTGTACTATACTACATACTATGTTTTAATTCATTTGTAAATAGAATAGACGTTTTATTTTGTATTATTTATGGGTGTTAATTCTAATGTTTGTACATAGAAAACGTTGTCGCTGGCACCGCTCCATTGTTTGTCATCTTGCTCTGTAAATTTTATTTGCATTTTATTTTTTGGAGAGTTACACATCTAATCTGATGGTTATAGCAAAACCCAAAAATGGGCCATCATCAACTTTAGTTTCTTCTGGCAACGTGTGTTTTCGTCAACGTCATTCTTGTTTTTTCTGTCACCGGTAACTTGAAAATGGTAAAGGCATAACCGGATAAAACGTTTATGAAATGTTACCAATTTAATAACGTCAAAATCAAAACTCTTTTCCTAATTTCGACTCCAAAACTGGTTAATTGGCTAATTTTTTTTCTTATTTTAATGGTTTTAATGATTATACTTCTTAAAGAACATTTTAAATAAGAAATATTTGAACCATCACCTAAATTCCTATGAGAGGGGCTTGCAGAGAACCGAACCGGTTTGTCTGAATTTTGGTACAGTAAAGAACTGTACTAGCGATTATACAAAACAGTTCGTCTCTCGTTCTACATTTCTTGAGATCTAAGCTATTAACAAATTGTTAGAGCATGTTTAACCCCAACACTTAGAGATAGCCACCCCTTCATCTTCTTCTGCAAAAGCTAGTTTTTAAAAAGTTTTTGTACTGTTTGCGAGCTCTACAGATACGCGGCGGCCCGCGATTAGTTCTTCTTTTTTTTAAAAAAAATCAAAAAAAAGCTAAGGGTTAAACTTGCTCTTATGGCCCAATTGAATGGATTTAGACCATATCTATATATATACTATAATAAAAGGGGATATGAGGGGCAATGAAAGTGTCCACGTAGGATAGGAAAATTAACCAATCAGTGATCACATTTTTTACATGTCATATAATTTTTTTGTTCAACACATAATTTAGACAGACTTCCTCACGACATCCGCCTCTTCCACTTCTCCATCGTTGTTGTTTTTATTCTCCCATAGCAATTACTAGGCAAAAATTGTTGGCTTTAAAAATTAAACGGCAATTTGGTATTAGGGACGAAGATGGAGAAGATCTGTGTAGCAGTCAGAGTGAGGCCGCCGACGCCGGGATCATCATCGTAGAACTGATCTTCTCTCTGGAAAGTCGAAGACAATCGAATCTCTCTTCACAAGTCACTCGACACCCCAATCTCAACCGCTTCATACGTTTTCGGTACCAAATCTTTCTCAATCCATTATCGATTTTGAACTCAACGTATCTGGGTAGCTTCAAAATCTTATCATTCATTGTGGTGTTTGTTATTTTGCAGACCATGTGTTCGACGAAAGGTCTACGAATGAATGCGTCTACGTCCTTCTTACTAATGATATCGTTCATGCCGCCGTCAAGGGTTTTAACGGTACTTGAATCTGATCCTAACCCTAATAACAAAATCTCAATTTCGAGAGGTTAATTTTGAGTTTGCTTTCTTTTGATGTATGGGTTTGTTCAGGTACTGCGTTTGCTTATGTGCAAACAAGTAGTGGAAAGACGTTTACAGTGACGGGTTCTGAGACTGATCAGGGATTATTCGAAGATTTGTTAGAGATGTTTTGAAAGAATTTAAATGGTAGGCTTCAGATCTATCCAGTGACCGTGAGGTTTTACAAAAAGGGTACAACTTTTAATTTGTGTGTTTGATGTTCTTGGTTTCTAGGTATCGGACCGTGAGTTTCTCATCTGGGTTTCGTACATGGAGATTTATAATTAAGAAATTAATAATCTTTTTGCTGTTGAGAACCAAAGACTAAAAATTCATGAACATTTGGAGGTTGGTTTGATGGAACGTCTACACAAGTGATGTTACATTTTTTAGTTTTGCTTGATTTAACTCGCTTGATTCTCTATGATGTGCAGCGTGGAGTGTTTGTTGCTGGTCTTAAAGAAGAGACTGTTAGTGATGCTGAACAGATTTTAAAGCTTTTAGAATCTGGAGAAGGTTTTTAGGCCAGCTAAACTAAGAAGTATTTTGATCATGCATAATGTATATTGACATGGTTCTCTTTAATTAACAGCTAATAGGCACTTTGGCGAGACAAACATGAACGTTCACAGTAGCAGGTCTCATACCATCTTCGGAATGGTAAGAGTTTTCAAAGCTTGAATGGAAACTTCTACTGTTTTGTAAGTGATTATTATGATCTGACCTCTCTGGTGGGATAGGTGATCTTTACCTTCTATACATTTACTATCTTTTTGTTTTTGTTCTTGCTAATTTAGAAGATGGCTCTGCAAATAGAAGATGGCAAACGCATAGACAATAATTAAGGATAGTTATTTCCATTTCTTTTGACAGATTGGTATGGCCATCTCTCCAAACATGTATCTTCTATTTTTTAATCAAAGTTTATGTTTTTTTTGTTGTTGTAGAGTCCTTTCGATGGCATGAGTAGTGAGAGAAGAAGCTTGCTTCTGTGTGATAGTAATGGTCACAATTCTTTATCTCTTGGTGAAGACTTGAGTGTTTATTGGGAACAGATGAGGAGAATAGACAAACATGTTCAAGAGATTTCAGACACAAGAGATGCTCTTAAGGAGTCTAAATGGCCTTTGCTTAGGCGCAAGTCTATGTCACATGCGTTGGTTTTATAGGTCAGCAATACTATTCTCGAGTCAGCCAAGAGTGATGTTAGTTCCATAATGGAGATGATGAAGAACTCTGATAGATTCTCCTCAGAGTCTTGGTCTCTAAATGTCTTTGAGGTTCCAAGGATGTAGAGATAAGGAAGACTCCTGCATCCATCTAATATCTTGCTTGAACCAGGTACATTTGGACTATGTTTTGGAATGAGACTGAGGCAAGAACCTGCTCCAGGGTTCACGGCTGGGAGGTAAATTATAATATTTTTATCCTGTTTTTTTTTTATGTTTTAACAAAGACAATTTAGAAATAATATGTTTGGTTATATATTGTAGATACGACTACTGATATCACACAAGTTGCAGATCATGTGGTTTTAGGAAACGATGGAAAGTTTAATAGTTAATAGTTGTTGTTATTTTTTTGGGTTGGCTACTGCCGTAATTGTCATGATAAACCTAAACCTACTCTGCAGAAGGACAGCCGTATGTGTTTGTGTGTTTGATATGGTTGCAAATCAGCTTCATCAGAAGTTAGAGGTATCGGGTTGGGAACCTAAAGCCATTGTTGCCACAAATATAAACCCAAAATTAGTTGGAGGTGAGCATTATAAGTTTTAGAAAGTGATTTAAGACACCTTCATCATACCACCTTACTAATTTTTCTAATGTGTCATTGCAGGTCGGCTTTTCCTGAATGTATACCTCGGGAACACACTTATATTTTGACAATGAATGTTTTTCTGGCCAGAGTGTTCTTGCAACGTATGACATACCAAACTGTAACTATTGTCTAAGAAAAATCTGAACGTTCTTCTCAAACATGAGGGGAGTCTTTTCCTTGGTAGTTTATCATGATTTGATGGTAGCAGCTCCATAGCTTCCAAGTGTGGAGGTATGAAGAAAATTAAACCAATAACTCTTGCTGAGATGAACAACTACGTTCTTAACTCTCTTCCCCGGTTGGTGAACTCTATTCTTTTTTGGCTATATGTTAGCTCATAAATCAAGACCCCTCCATGCTTATAACTTTCCTCCTCCTATGGACCATGTCGACTGCAGAGTTTATTTGCATTGCCGAGGTCAGTGCAGTGACATTGACACCACTAATGGATGGTGCTACATCTCCTGCTCTAAGTACTACCGGAATTGTAGTATGATAATTATTTCCATTTCTTTTGACAGATTGGTATGGCCATCTCTCCAAACACGTATCTTATATTTTTAATCAAAGTTTATGTTTTTTTTGTTGTTGTAGAGTCCTTTCGATGGCATGAGTAGTGAGAGAAGAAGCTTGCTTCTGTGTGATAATAATGGTGACAGTTCTTTATCTCCTGGTGAAGACTTGAGTGTTTATTGAGAATATATGAGGAGAGTAGACGAACATGTTCAAGAGATTTCAGACACAAGAGATACTTTCAAAGAGTCTAAATGGCCTTTGCTTAGGCGCAAGTTTAACACATACAACAAATGTACAAAACAAAGGTGTAATCCTGCGCGAAGCGCAGCCTGCGACACCCCTAGTATCAGTAAATTCCCTATATTCGAACTTTAGAAAGAGGTTGGAGAAATCAAATGAAATTCCACGTTAATAATAAAAAGTAACATAGTTTCCACGGGTGAACCTACTTCGTTGGACTCCCCAGGCACTTTCATTTTCGAAGAACAATGTTTACATATTTTATAATATGCAATTAAAACAACATATTAAAGCAAGTTACAAAAAAATAATATATATATATATATATATATATATATATATATATATAGTACAGGTAATAATTTAGTACTTGATCAATTGTTTGATCAGTGCTTGTGCGCTAAGATATATAAATCCGATCTTAAAATATGTCATTTTCGATAAAATATTGGATGCACTCACATTTGAGCTTTATAGTGCTTATAGGAGAACTTACTGGATTACTTGGCCAATTCTAAGTTTTATATGGTGAATTAACTTTGTCCACAGACAAAACTGTATTTATAATAGTTATTTTCTCTCACTTATTTTATGCATGTTACAATTTGTTTTTTTTTTCTAATGTCTGATGCATGGTAGGCAGCATATATAGAGCAAAACTTTCTGGACTATACCCAGCTTAATTATTGTATGATAGTTATTTTCGTTTACAGTCAAGATTGCATTTTGGAGTTGGTTTTATGATTATTGAAGGATTATATACATCTAAACTATTAAAATTGAAGTACAATTTTGAATTAACCCTTAATTCTCCTTTATAATTACAAGTGAATGCCACTGAAATATATTAAATATTCATTGTTTTAGTTACCTACAATATCTTAAGAGATCTCTAGAAGATTTGAACAAAGAATATTCATTAATAACCAAATATCAATTTTAAATCACCTAATATAATTTTACATGTGATTTGAATTAAATAATCACTTTTTAAAATTTCTACAGGTGATAGTACGAAGGATGTTTTTTTTCTACCGAGACTTGCTTTTTATTTTTATTTTTGTTTAAATATATATTATCCTCAAAACTAAAAATAGATGGTTTGGTTTATATATGATTATAGGAAAAATTAAGCATAATACTTCACTGTTCAAACCCAATTAATTAAATTCAAACAAAAGATTAACACATACATAAATCCGTTTTATTATATGAAATTAGCTTCGAAACTATATAGATACTAAATATTATGTTATTAAATCTTATTTTACACATTCCAAAATAAGTGGCAGTTTTAATCCTTAAATCAAAATTAAAATATTCTTATAATTCTAATAAAACAGGAAATAAAATTTCTAATAAATAATTTATCAGTTAACTATAATCTGGAAGAAAAAAAATTAAATATATCACATATTAAATGTTTAAAGTTTTATCTTACCTAAAATAATTAAATATATTATGGATACAAATTTAAACAAAAGATGTATACAAAAACTTAAAAATAGAAAATAAATTTATTTTAATATAAATTGGTAACCTTACACTAATTAGCAAAACATGATAAGCCATTTCAAAAAATACTCGGCCTAGATATATGGTAAGAACAACTCATTTTGGTTTTGATACTAATATTCCATATCAGGATTCCATAATCGTAATGAAAATATTTTTATAATAAAAATGTATATCATCTTTGATATTTTTATTAGATTATAACAATAAAAAATTTTACGGGGTATTTTTTTAAATTTTAATATTGGAGTAACCCTTAAAATATATGAAGTACATTAACCTCTTAAATAACATTTTAATTACACCTAATGACATTTTTTCTTAACCATAATTAATTCTTAATAAAATAAATTCACAAAACATAATAAATAGCATTTTACATAATTGTTTTACAAATTTCTTAATATTCAGCTACCAAATAAATTTAGAAGATTGCAAACATTTACTTAAAAAATAAAAATCTAAAAGTCAACTTTGCAAAATCAATGACTCTCATGAATGAAAAAAAAACTGGGAGATACCTTTTGTTATCAGGTTAATTTATTGTGTTTGTTAAAGATAAATTAATCAAAATCAATTAAATTTTCAAAATAATAAACAAACTCAGTTATATTTGATTAATTGACTTCTTCGAATTTAATTAGTAAAATAATGTTTACTAGACTTTTATAATGAAAAACTGTAAAATAATAACAAACTAAATTTATATAATATATATTTTCTACACATATCAAGTATGAAATTCAACAAAATTAGATATGAGAAGAAATAATATCTAATCTATCAAAAGATGAGTACAAATAGGAAATACCCCTTAATTCTACCTAATATTTACAAAGAATGCTATTGATATTATCTTTGCATTCAAACATCTAAATATTAATTTTTAACAAAATAAAATAAAACACAACAAACACATATTTTTTAATTTAATCACCATATAATACAATGTATCATCCAAATAGAATGAATTCAAGCTTTCTGGATATTCAGGGTTAGAATATTCGACTGAATACCCACCGATATCTAAACCTATTTTTTAAAATTAAAAAATTAAAAACTATCTATTAAATATTTATTTAGTTTATTTAAAATTATTAATTTAAAAAAACTTAAAATCATTAAAATTTAATAAAGTTATTTTTACTTATAAAATATATATAATATACATATAAAAATATAATTAAATTTAAAATATTTAATATCCGGATCTGTATCCAGATCCGTATATCAATACTTAAAATTTTACTATTTGGATTTGTACTTAAATTCGTCGAATCCATAAAATCACTATCCGGATCTCGATCCGGACTCTTGAATATCCGTTTTTCGGAGCGGATAAGAGTGGATCCCGATTCGGATAATGGATATCAAATATTAAATTTCAACTATATACAAATATATCAAACAAATTGTTTAAAATATTTGCTAATAAAATAACACCCGCGCGGGCCCGCGGGTTAAAAGCTAGTTTTAAATATTATAATACGATTACTGAAGGAGAAATTAATA